>JAHBCN010003281.1:77537-112312 GCA_019359885.1 Listronotus oregonensis | reverse complement strand
ACGGGGTATCCCCCCACCAGAAATATTGTAGAATATTTTTAGAATTTGTACGATTATAACTCAAGTAAGTTAGTATTAGACCACACATACATTTATTTTAATACGTTTAATTGACTAAAGGTTCTAGACAATGTTGCCGGTTGAATAAAAACTTCTTCTTGGACTTCCATTGTCTTTATTTAATTTTTGTACAACGTTTTGAACAGTAAGTATCTCCGATCGTTTGCAAGTGAATACTGTATTCCCTTGAAAACGATCAGAGACACTTACTGCTCGAAACGTTGTGAAAAAATTAAATAAAGGCAATGGAAGTCCAAGAAGAAGTTTTTATTCAAAGTTTAATTTAGTTTTAGTTGTTTGAAAGGTCTCCCCGCAACCAAAAAAAATGGTAAAATATTTTTAGAGTTTGTACAGGGTTTTCCCGTATAATTGCGCACCCCTTTAAAATCTTTATTTTTATAGTTAGAAAAAAATAGTGCAGGATTTTTCATGAAGATTTTCATGGTGTAAGATAGAAAAACAAATGATGATCGGAAAATTAACAAATCACTATCAACTTCGTTATTTTAAATGGAACACCCTGTATATGATTGAAAATTCAAATTCTGCTAATCTTTCTCTTTTCAAATATATATAATTTATTATGTTCGGATAAACGAGTTGCAAGTTATTTGAATTTAAAATCTGTTCTTATAAGCCATAGTTAGCCATGGATACAACCCAAAGTTTAGCAAAGTTAAGTCGCGTTACATGGTTCGTCTTGAAACCAAACAAAAATATAAATATTTGACGAATTTAAATTTTTTGGGTTGTATCCATGGCTAACTATGGCTTAAAAAACAGATTTAAATTCAAATAATTTACAACTCGTTTATCCGAACATAGATAAGTTAGTATATTTGAAAGAGGAAGATTAAAATTTAATTTTCAACAATAGGGGTGTTCCATTTAAAATAACGAAGTTGATAGTGATTTGTTAATTTTCCGATCATCATTTGTTTTTCTTTCTTACACCCTGAAAATCTTCATGAAAAATCCTGCAACTTTCATATAAACTATTTTTTTCTATCTATAAAAATAAAGATTTTAAAGGGGTGCGCAATTATACGGGAAAACCCTGTACAATTATACCACAAGTAAGGTAGTATTAGACCACACTTATAAGCAAAGCCCAGGTCAGTTGCAAAACCCCATTTTTTAAAAATATTTAAATAGGTTAAGTTTAGGGTTCCATTTTTTGAAAAATTTAAATATAGAATAATCGGGATAGGTCTTCCCGAAGTCAAGAAAATTATTTTTAAAATTTGTACAATTATAACATAAGTAAGTTTTAGATCACACTTATAAGCAAACACAGTGACTTGTAAAACTTTGATTTAATTTTTCTTCTTAGAAAACTAATATTTAAACAATTAAATTTTGGGTTACCTTTTAAAAAATTAAAAAAAAATAGGATAAACGAAGTTGATCACCCGTAACCAGGAATAAGTATAAAATATTTTTAAAATTTGTACAACGGTTACATAAGTAAGGTAGTATTGGATCACACTTATAAGAAAAGCCCCAGTGAATTGTAAAACCTTCATTTTATTTCCCGTTTAAAAAAAAAATAATATTTAAATAAGTTTAACTTTGGGTTAGCTTTTTGGAAAATTAAAAAAAAAAATACGATAATCGGGTAGAGCACCCGTAACCAAGAATTACTATAAAATAGGTTTAAAAAATTGTACAACCGTTACATAACTAAGGTAGTATTAGATCACACTCATAAGCAAAGCCCAAGTGACTTGTAAAATCTTAATTTTATTTCCCTTTTTAAATAAATAATATTTAAATAAGTTTAACTTTGGGTTAGCTTTTTGAAAAATTAAAAATAAAAATAAGATAATCGAGGTAGCTCACCCATAACCAAGAATTAGTATAAAATATTTTTAAAATTTGCACAACTGTTACATAACTAAGGTAGTATTAGATCACACTCGTAAGCAAAGCCCAAGTGAATTGTAAAATCTTAATTTAAAAAAAATATATATTTAAAAAAGTTTAATTTTGGGTTTGCTTTTTGAAAAATTAAAAAAAATAGGATAAACGAGGTGGGTCACCCGTAACCAAGAATTAGTATAAAATATTTTTAAAATTTGCAGAACTGTTACATAACTAAGGTAGTATTAAATCACACCTATAAGAAAAGCCCAAGTGAATTGTAAAACCTTAATTGTATTTCCCTTTTTAAAAAAATAATATTCAAATAAGTTTAAGGTTGGGTAAGCTTTTTGAAAAATTAAAAAAATTGAATAAACTACTAGGTAGGTCCCCATAACAAAGAATTATTATAAAATATTTTTAAAATTTGTACAACCAAAAAATAAGTAAGGTAGTATTAGGTCACACTTATAAGCAAAGTCCAAGTGAATTGTAAAACCCTAATTTTATTTTCCTTTAAAAAAAATAGTCAAATAAGTTTAATTTTGGGTTAGCCTTTTGAAAAATTTCAAATAAATATAATAATAGGGGCAGGTCTCCTCGTAAGCAAGGAATATTATAAAATATTTTCAAAATGTGTAAAATTATAACACAAGTATACACAATATTAGCCCACACCAATAAGCAAAGCCCAAATTAATTGTAAAAATTAATTTTATTTTCAATTTAAAAAAAATTAAATAAACGTATAATCCGGGTAGGTCTCCACATAATCTAGAAAAATTATGAAATAGTTTTAAAATTGTACATACCAGCGGGATAATATAGATCCGAAGTTTTGTAGAACACTGTAGGCACTAGTGAGTAAATCCTTTTTAACAGCTTCATTTCATTTCACTTCACTACCACACTTCGTCTGTTTCACTTTAGTCCCGTACTATTTTTTCACTTAACTAAGAGACCTATTCACTATTTTTGTACCTAAATACACACAATTTTAAGGATCCACCTTTCGATGTTACTCGTTCGAGGTCCAAGACACAAATGACTAATAAATCTCCCGGGTTTGTATATGTTTTTCTTATCCTGATAATCGAGGTAGCAGTGAGTCACCTCTTTTGTGTAAGTTTGTTCTTTATACATCTTTGTAAAAAATGTTTATGTAACAATGCGTACGTTGTGTGATTTTTATATGTACAGAGTGGGCGACAAGTGGTTCGTATCGATAGTATTTAAACTGTAAGAGATGTCAAAAAGGCCTTTTCTTTTTACGAAACTTATACAGTGAATTAAAAAAGTGTGGAGCAAAAGAAAACAATAGTGGATTAAAAGTGTGGACCAAAGAAGGATTAACAATGTGTGGAACCAAAGGAAACAATATACGTGGATTAAAAAATGGGAGGCAAAGAAAACAATATACGGTGGATTAAAAAAGTGGGAGCCAAAGGAAAATTATACTGTGGATTAACAAAGTGTGGTGCCAAAGAAAACAATATAAAAGTGTTGGCCGAAACAATATAGGGGATTAACAAAGTGTGGAACAAAAGAAAACAAATACGGTGGATTAAAAAAGTGTGGAGCCAAAGAAAAAATTATACGGTGGTTAACAAAGTCTTCTTAAAATGAACCCATTAAATCACATTTGGCTTATTTAGTTTTCGGCCCTCGCGCCAAAAATGTTTTCCAGCTTTTTTATGACTTTAAGACGATCGTATAAAAATTTAAAACCGATGCGAGAGTTGGATCAATTCATTTTGAATTTTTTTCGGCCCTTGGACGTACTTGATGGTTGAGAAGGGGTAGTTCCAAGGGTAACATCGCGCCGATTATGAAATCTAATATTTAAACATAGGTTTTACCATATAACTAGCCTTTTATAAATCCAAATTTTACTGGTAAGAGCTTATTCAACCTTCGAGCATATACTAATCTGGAGGGATAAAGCAAAGCGCTGAAAACGTGGTCGCATTAGAAGGTCTGTTTGTTATCAAGTTTAGAGTAGGACAGAGTAGGTGAGTGTAGGACTAAAAAGTGGAACTAAGTGTAAATAAGTTCCGATTTGATTTTTATAAAAAAACGCGTTTTAGACTTATTTTAGAAATTAAAAAAAGGGTTTATGCTTATGATTATAAGCAAACAATTTTGGGGTTTTTTTATTAAACATGCATCTAATTCATACTTCGAGAGTTAGTGTAATTAAGTAAAATAATTTACACCAGAATGCATACCAAACACTTTCCCCTAAATTACACTGACGAAAAAAAAAGTTAGTTCTAATTTTGCGAAATGCGATTTAAAAATTACAATTTTCGAAAATTTTTTTTCCCCGGGTTTTTTTTTGGTATTTCAGCGCTGCGACTGCTTTTTTTTGGGGATTTAGTGCTGGAACTGTTGGCAAGATGTAAGATGGAAATATTGACGCTCTGTATTGACTTTTAATTAAATTCCTTTTCTTTAAAACTTTTTTTGTTTTATTTATAATTATTTTTTTCTAACAATATTGTATCTTATGCTGGTTTTTTTTTCTGTGTATTGTTTTAATAAACATTTATAATCCTTTGTCGTCAGTGAATAATAAGGATCATGTTGAAAATTTTTACGGTGAAAAGGGGGCTATTGCTTTCCCCGACCTTCATAATTGCTTTTTATAAGGTGGATTTATTAAAACAAACAACAACAAAAAATAGAAATACTTTCTTCCCATAAAGTCTTTATACAGGCAAAAAATAAAATAAAAAAAAAAAATTACATTAAAGATCACAACTTATTTTAACCTTGAGCATATACTTATAGAGGAAGCCTTGCTACTAGGCAAAGGAGAGCGACAGAAGAATTAAGTAAACCCTTTTTCCCTTTTCCCCCCGCCCATTGGTCGGTGAAAGGGTATATATCCCACTCGTCGTGCTACGTCAGCCAGTCCTTCTCGCCAATTAACGTTGGAGCGAGAGAAAAGATTATATTTTATTCATCTTTTTTTTTGCACTTTTTTGGCACTGTCCAACGGTGAGGCTGAATCGTAGGAATATGCTAAACTTTTTATTTTATTTTTACTTGAAATCACAACTGCATAGTGCTTTAAAAAACAAATGAGAGAATGACAGGTTGTCATGAAATAAAGGATCGCTTTAATCCTATAAGAATATGATTTTATGAAAAAAAAAAAAACCCCAGTTTTGTTTATTTTGCTTTAAAAGCACACACACCTTTTAGACAACGCTCTCAAAAAAACGGTGTTTTTTTTTCCAGGCCGTTGGTTTTTTTTTTTTATATATATATATATATATATATATATATATATATATATATATATATATATATATATATATATATATATATATATATATATATATATATATATATATATATATATATATATATATATATATATATATATATATATATATATATATATATATATATATATATATATATATATATATATATATATATATATATATATATATATATATATATATATATATATATATATATATATATATATATGTATGTATAAATATTACATGGCCCCAGGAATTGAACCGTAATAACTTAATCTTTACAACGCCAAAATCAAACGAGTATCTATATCCATACGCATGCTCGGGGTTCAATTTTTTTGGGAATTGCAAAACTTAAATTAAAGTCAATTTTCCCGCTTCTCACATTTAAATATTACGAAACGCAAAAAAAAGGGACATTATCCTCTTGGGGAACTCCTATTTTAAGTCGACCAAAAGAATCCCCCAATTTTCCCCCCCCCAGATTTTAAATAATGCGAATCGCAAAAAACTTAAGAATAAAAAGCCCTACAATTGACACATTTGAAATCGACCAATCAGAACAAGTTTCGCAATTCGCAAATCGCATTTCGCAAGCATATGAACTACGCTAAACGGTTTATTGACAAAAAAGTGTAAAATAGAGTACTCTATTTCTGGATAACAAACAGACCTAGAAAGAGAAAGCAACACTTATCGCCGTTGCTATCGGTGGAAAACAGTGGCATTTAAATAAAACAACACATGACCATCTCTACTGACAAGAGAGTGGGAGAGATAATTTCACTTTGACAACTAACATAACCTCAAACCTCACATTTCATTCAACGTGCGTTTCAAAACATTCTTTTAGAAGTGTTTTATGTTAAAATATTAAATTTTTGTTGCACCAACTCGTATAAAAATGTCTCTGCAAGAAAAAGTTTTAATGCGCAAAATTAAAAAACGTGAGAAACATAAATTAAAGCTTCATCATTTAAAAGAAGCAAAAAATAAACAGAAAGGTATGTAAATTTAAAAGTTTCCAGTTTAAATGAAAAATTAGTTGGTTTTCCGCTGAGTTCAGTTCTTAAATATTGCATCTTTTTGCATGGTTAATCAAGCTGAATAACAAAGTAAAGATACACATAATACTTCACCCATGTTTCCGAATATTAAGTATTATTGTTGGAAGTAGTTTTGAAGAAGTTAAAATATTTAGGTTTTATGACTTTTTGGTAATTTCTCGAAAGTTGTCCTCTCCGATTTTGACCAAATTTGTATGGGGTTTTGGGGGCTGATTACGAATCTGCAAAAAATTTTTCGGCAACGTTTGTTTACGGATATTCATCATCAAAGTTAAAAATCAAACTAACCTAATTTTCACTTTTTCCCCCTTCTTTTTGTACAGAATTCTTGATTGTTACACTAAAGTGGCACACAATATTTTATAAACACCTTTTTATTTTTATTTATTTTACACCTTTTTTCCATTAAATTGCGAACTTTCAAGTTCCAAGGCAACAACCAATTTGTTTACAAAAAGGCTAGTGTATACATGGTTGCCTACATGTTGCGGCGTGTGAAAGTGGAGGTTTGCAATTAAATGGGAAAAAAATGTAAAATTAATATAAAACAAGTTTTTAAAAGGTGTTTGTGAAATATTGTGTACCAATTTGGTGTAAAAATCAAGAATTCTGTGCAAAAAGAAGGAGAAATAGTGTAAATAAGGTTAGTTTGGTTTTCAACTTTGATGATGAATATCTCGAAAAACAAACGTTCCTTTTTGCAGATTCGAATCAACGCCCAAAACCTTATACAAATTTGGTCAAATCGGAGAACAACTTTCCAGACAATTACCGACTTTTTTCATTTTTCTTCTAGAAGAACCAGAGCAAGCTGTCGAGGAAAGTAAAGGAATTAAACGCCAGCATAAAGGTGATGATGAGGTACCGAAAAGTAAGTCTTCAAATCATTCTACCTTAGTTTTTTTAAAACTTTTTTTCTTAGTTAAAAAATTATACCAGTGTCTCAGATGGGTCCGGTGTCGTTATGTAAATTACAGATAAAAAGAACACATTTTATTTAGTAGATTTAATTTTTGCAGAGAAAAATGAAATAAGTCGAAAAAGCATGTTTTTAGGTTGTAAAAGGCAAGATTTTGCGACGTTCTCGGATCAATAAAAAGGATATAAATTTAGTTTTAAAGCATTATGGATTAAAAAATAATACGCAAATTACAAAAAATATATTTTTTTCAATAATGTTATTATCTGGAAGTGCGGTCCACCCTATTTTTCGCTATAAGATATCGAATCGACTTTTTTTTTCATTTTGTTTGATGGCACATTTATAATAAAGAAAATTTACAATCTAATGAGGAAAACCTAATGAGAACTAACCAGAACTAGGTAATAGCTTGGAAGTTGCTGTTTGTGAGTTCTGGTTAGAAACTTCATTTCTAGTAAAGGAAAAAAAATAACCTTCAATAATAACGAATTATTAGAAAACATCAGGCAACATTGCATACTCAAGGAGGGAAACGTCAACAGAACGGCATCGTATCATCTCTTTCTAATGTATTCTTTCTCACTTTTTTTCATGTTAGTCGGCTATTACTTTAGTATATTTTATATGGGAAATAAAGCAATTATTTTATTTTGTAATGTTAGTAACAAATAAATAATAATGTTAGTGACAAATTAATTTTTTCAGACCCTATGTGTTTTATTATGGTGTAATAAATAAGTGAAAAAAAATTGTATCAAAATATTGCTGTTTAAAAATGACATTAAAGTTCCCCGAAGCCGTCTCAGATTTTACAACTATGATAATGTTATTTTTTTTTTTAGAAAAGAAAAAAATAAAAAAAAACAAGGATCCTAATCTAGAAACAAACAAGTATGTACGGGCAGATACAGATAATGTAGAAGCAGAAAAAAATTCTTCCGAAAAAGTACCACATAAAAAGGGTAAATTGTTAGGGTTGCTTTTTTGTTACTATTGTATTTTTTTACTCTTTCATTCCAAATCAATTCAAATAAATAAACATAGTTTTATTGCTGATCAAAGTTAAACTTACTATTCTTATAAATAAGGTTAAAATTGTACGGGGTCATCTAACAAGGGTTGAACAAGGCCATGTGTATAAATTTCCTCATATATGAAAAAAATAAAATAACTAACTGGTGTATCTATTCCTGTAGAATTCTGAAGAATACTTAAGAAATTTAAGTTAAAACAAAAAAGATACAACCTAAAATTACCATATTCTTAGGAGTCCATTCGCGCCGCGAAAATTGGATCCAATTTGGGGTTCGGGGCATAATGTTTTTCTCAAAAACGGTATAAGTTATCGATAATTTTCAAAAACTATATGAAAGCCAACACTTAAATCTAGGCTTCTGCTGTATTAGTTTTTTAAATTTGGATTTAGTTTGTAATATTTCTTTGAGTGACAGTCACCCTAAAATCGATTATGTTTAGATACTATTTTCTCTTAACTCGACTCATATTTCAAAAATCCGCTACAGCAGAGGCATAGATTATTTCCTTACCTCTAAAATGGTGTATAATTTATGTAATTTAAGTGAAAAATAGTTACCGAAAAACGTTATCTCCTGTAGGCTTGCAATCGGAAACAACATCGCATCGATACACCGAATTTGGAAGAACCTAAATAAAATATAATATTTTTAAGGCGGCTATACGAAAATTGTGGTGTGGGAGTTTGTTAGTCTCCGCCCACCGCCTCCACGTCCTTTCGCCCGACCCCTAAGGTCTAGCGAAAATGCACTCTTAATGGGACAACTTATTTCATGTTACCATTCATAATTTTCAAAAGTGTACTGATATCCAAAATTATTTTCCTTGGACTGCTTTTACAAACCAACATATAAGTAGGGTATTCCATTTAAAAGTTGTTAATTTGATGTTAAATTTCTGTTATTTCAACTCATTTAATTTTCTCAAGTATTGTTTCACATTATATGGAAAAAATACGCAAGATGGCTCTGTACATTTTTTGGTTGAGTCTTATTGAATGTCTTTGTATAAGAAGATACTAATAAACTTAAGTTTGCATTTTATGATGAATAATAAGGCGAATATGATGCTTCCTCAAATATTATTGTAGATATACAGAGGGGAAAAAAAGCACTAAACAAGTAAAAAAGAGATTTTCTATTATTCACTACTGTACTCTCCCCAGAATTTTTGAGTTGAGGCAAATGAATTTAAAAACCAACTGAAAAATAAAAAAAAGTATTTTTAATATAAATTTCTTGATGATGTTAAGTTAACACTTGTGTGTCTATCTTGACTTATAGAAAAAAAAAAAAAAAGTTAAAGTGACAGAAAGTACTGAGGAAATAGACAGTACAGAAAATGAAGGGAATTCAGCAGACGAATCTGCAAATGATGAAGATTCAGCCGACTTACCTTCCCAGAATTCAGTAGTGTCGAATGATGCTAAAGAAATTCTTAGCAACAGGACATTTGAGTCTATAAAAGATAAAGTTAGTGAAAACACTTATAAAGCTATTGTGGATATGGGATTCACGACGATGACAGAAATTCAAGCTATGAGTATACCTGCACTACTTGAAGGTAAGCATTTAAGTAAAAAATAACACTGTTATGCATGAAAAACCTCCCCCAAACTAGTATGTTATTTTGTTAATGTCTACCTATGTAACCCTTACAATGACCTGTAAATTGTCACATCACATACTCAATCAAGAGAACAGCGTATTTTTCTCCCTATCATAACTTCCTTATCGTTCAACATAAGAGTATGAGATTTGGTATGTAAATTCACATAAGTTTCCAAATATATATATATATATATATATATATATATATATATATATATATATATATATATATATATATATATATATATATATATATATATATATATATATATATATATATATTTTTTTTTTTTTTTTTTTTTTTAAACAACCCTATATTCACTTGTTTCCCAGATATTCTCATTTAAATACAAATTTAAAATTTAAAAAAAATCCGCTCATCTCTTAATGTTGTTTTACGTTTCTATGGTTTTAGCGATTTTTGTAGAGTGACAAAACAGCCATAGTAATAACTAATAAGTAATTAGATATCACATGACGAGTAGAAATAGGTAAAACCTTAAACAAGAAAAAAACGATTAAAACAATTTTTTTTTTAAATTAATAGAACTGTCTTTTTCACATTTTTATTAATCTCTTTAGCATATATGGCTATTATGCAACTCTCAAAAAACCGCTGAAACCATAGAAATGTAAAACAACATTAAAAGATGAGCGGATTTTTCCCTTCTTAATTTTTATATAAATGTGAATATCTCGAAAACACTTGAATATAGGGATATGATATGCTGAATAAAAAATATCTAGAATTTTATGCAGAACACAAAAAATATAGGTAGTCATTTAAAAAAATGAACTTTGTTCTTGTATGGACTTTTTGATACACCCTGTGTATATAACGTTGTTCGCCAAACATTTTTTCCCAATTTGAATATTTAAAGCAATAAACTGGGGGTCTCACTTCACAGACTCACCCTGTATAGTGTGGGCATTTAAGTGTGCAACATATGGGATTTTTTTTAATTAATTGCACAATCAAAATACAAATATTGCCGAAAGTTGGTGCATGTTTGATAAGAATATTAGGTGCACTTAGAATGGTTGCAAGTCCGTAGCTGGCGCCCTCTACAAGCAACATGAAAATCATGAAGAAATTTTTTAAAGAACCCCCAACGAAAAGAAAATTAAAAGTTTGACCCCTGTAACTTAGTTATTATCAACTTTGGGATAAGGCAAGTTTATGTAAATTGCATTATTTCGACCTAAGCAATCTGCTCTTGCTCTGTATCCCATGCCTTATGGGACACTCTGTATATATATATTTTCAAATCTTGAAGAAAAAATTTTCGTTGAACCGCAAGAGCCTTTGAAATTTTTGAAATTTAAAATTAGAGAAGATATTAAAATTTTTATTGAAACATTCAATAAAAATGGCATGTTTGAAGGTGTTTTTTGCTACTTGCCGTTCTGTTTTTTTTTTACCAATTTATTGGAGATGGAAATAAAGAAACTTGGCCTTATTATTAATATAATAAAATTGCCTAAATTGAAACTTTGAATTTGATGGGCGATCCTTACCCAAGTTATTTGTACTCATTACTCAAATCTCTTGACCTTGAATTTAGGCAAATTTTTATTGTTTAGGAAAAGATTTAGTCGGCGCGGCCAAGACAGGATCAGGAAAGACCCTGGCTTTTCTCATACCAGCTGTGGAGTTAATTTATAAATTAAGGTTTATGCCTAGAAACGGTAAGTATTGTTTTTCTTCTTTAAGTTTGGGTTTAAAAAAGAGATTTTTTTAATTATTGGTTGCTTCAATTTTCCTTTATAACTAGCTGACCCAACAGTCTTAACAATGAATATTGAATTCGAATTGGTATAATTAATAAAAAAAAAAATACTCCAAAAACATAGTGATTATTATTCTAATGCTTTATGGTACACATCTATCTATTTTTCTATCTATCTATTTCTATTTTTCCGCCAACTTTTTAAATTTTTTCTCTAATAAAAACCTGCTCATGACAAAAACACACAAAAAAAGAACTAGCGAAATCCATCCAGCCGTTCACTCGTGAGGCCGTGACCAAGGGAAAGGGGATTCTATTTATATATATATATATATATATATATATATATATATATATATATATATATATATATATATATATATATATATATATATATATATATATAATTAAAAAAATTAATATAAGTGCTAGAGAAAATAAAATATAAATCCTTTATCCATACCGAAACTAAAATATAATACATTGACTTAAAGACATACATAAAGTAGAGTTAAACCCCAAAACGAAAAAAAATTGTAGCAAGGATATATATTTTTTTAATAAATTGTGGAAATTTGATGGACAAAATAATAGCAGTGTTTCTATAAATGAATATTCGAATGCTATAAACTTAATTAATTTTCCTTTTAATCTTAACTGATTTAGTACTTAATGGGAAACCCTTTATTGGAAATTACAGCTTCACCCCAAACGTGTCATAATTAATCAAATTCTGACACCTGGTATTAGAAAATGTTATTCCAGGAATCTGACATAGCCGTTGCTCTTGATTTGTAGGTTTCTCACGTGCTACAGCATCTTTAATATCACCCTATAAATTCTCTAGGGGGGTTAAGATCCGGGCTTTGGGGCGGGCCCAAAATTTTGGGGGACATTAATTTTCATCTTGCAAAAATTTTTTTGCATAGCCGACTAGTATGTTTTGGGTCATTATCCTGCAAAAAAACCCATTTAAGTGGCATCTCCTCCTCTGCATAAGGCAGCATAATATCTCGTAATATATCTACATAGATACTAGCAGTCATTATGTTTTTTTTACCCAAAAAATCCCGGTCCTACACCATAATATGGAAAAACTTGCCCCCATAATTTTGGACCCTCCATGCTTTACTGTTTTGACGGTATATTAAGGATGAAATGCAGTCCTAAAGGGCATCTAACGTAAATTCTGGCCCTTTGTATTGCCAAATAAAACGTTTTTGCATTGGCAGACCATAATATGTTGCGCCATTTAGTCAAATGTCATTTAAGGTGATTTTCGCAAACTCTAATCGTCTTTTTCGCTGTTTCTTACTTAATTGGGGTATTTTCCCTTTTGGGCTTGGCTTTCAGGTTTTGATCTGTTAGTGGTCTTCTAATTGTTCTAGTAGTCACATCCAGTCCTACACTCTGCTGTGTAGATGAAGCAAACGGTCCATTTTTTTGCTGTTTGGAAAAATCCTTTTTTGCGCTTACGGCCGCGTGTTTCAGGCACTGGCTGCCACTTTAAAGCGTTGCTACCATCTTAGCTGAGCATCCCATAATATTTTCTAATCTGCGAATATGATTTTCCTTCTCTCTGCAATTTTTTATTAACTTGCGTTTTTCAGAAGTAAAGTGTTTTTCCTTCCATTGTATGGTAATGCAAAACTTTATTTATTACTGTAAATTGCCAAATAATAATTTAAAAAGATACTGGAAATTTTTCTAAATGATTTTTTAAAAGAAAAAATTTTTTGCAAGTGGAACACCTTAACACTTAACAATACTGCTATTATTTTGACCACTTTAAGTTGGCATTTTACAAAAGTAAAATATTTTGTTTATCTTTTTTTTAGTCTTGTCTTTAATAGGGTACTAAGTAAACATGATAAGCAAAAAAAGTATACATTTATTTTTAACCAGAAGGGAATTTTTATCAGTTTCAATAGATTACGTTAATTTTATTTAACCACTGCTATTATTTTGTCCACAACGGTTTTTATATATATATATATATATATATATATATATATATATATATATATATATATATATATATATATATAAATATATATAAATTAACAAAAAAAAATCTTCTAAATAAAATTACACAAAACAAAAAATTACTTACAATTATTGTTATTAAAATACCGACATCACAAAACAAGAATTTTATGAGACCACATTTGATTTAGTCTCAACAATATGGATTACATTTAAAGATTAAAATGAACACACGAGAGCTAAATTTTAAAAATGTAAAAAGAATCTTTACTATTTTTTTTTATTCCTTAAAATGATATCAGTAAAAAAAACTTACAAAAACACTTAAAATCCAATAATACAGAAATATTTGAGACACAGGATTGATATAAAGTTCTAACAGAAATAAACAGGTTAAGAAAAAGTACAAAAACCAAAATGGCGGACACATTTCCAAAATATTGCACTAGATGACACTTAACTGGTCAATATCGGTTCTAGAATTGATCATGTTAGGCTCTTTACTGATGTGGGTCATCTCTAAAATATATATATATATATATATATATATATATATATATATATATATATATATATATATATATATATATATATATATATATATATACAGTGAGGTCCTAAACCGGATTTCATAATCCCCGGGTTCCTCGGGTTTTCCCAATCAAGAATTTTTTCCCAAATTTTGTCTTTTTAAACCGGATTTATATGATTTGGTTATCCGGATCGAACGATGCTTTTTTAGCGGCTGTGATTGGATGATTTTGCTCTATGATTGTAGCAAAAAAACGCTTTATTCCAGCTTATTACTTGTTATTAGTCGCTTTTACCATTACGGTGTAGGACATTAGGGATGGCTCCAAAACGGAAACACGTGGCTTTAACTATTCAGCAGAAATATGATATAGTTCAAAAAGTTAAAGAAAGGATATATTTGGGTAAAGATTAGCTTGAAAAATTCGTTGAACACGACAATATCAGACATCAAAAAGCATTTGATGGGGTAGAAGAGGGGTTTTATTGTTTTTTTTTCTGAGAGATAAAGTTGTGTGACAGATAAAAATGTGGACGCATGACATTTTATTTTAAAAGTTTTGACTTGCATGGACGAGTTTTCATGATAAAAGATAAATTGCATGCATGTTTATGTGGGGTTTTTCAAGTTGTTTTTATTGTTTCTAGGTTTATTGGACATTGTGTTAATGGACCAGGCACCAAGAAAGCTTACGCAAAGCGGAATATCCCGAAATGGAGGTGGATTTACGGAATTGGTTTTTAATTCAGCAGAGGCATGCAGTTATAACCTCAGATATACTATATCCCTAAAAGGCTAAACAGCTTATCAAAAACGTTACGGTGATAACAAATTTCTTGCAAGTGAGGTGGCTAACAAATTTTAAAAAAGCGACATGGCCGGCGCTTGTCTAAAAGTGAGTGGCGAAAACTACAATAACCCAGAAGCCGTTGAGCCATTTTTAGTAGAGCTCCAAGATAAGATTAAAGAACTTAATTTATCGCCCGCAGAAATTTTAAGGTAATGCTGATGAATCAGCACTATTTTGAAAATGTTGCCTGACCGAATTGGCACATATTAAAGAAAAATCTGCCCCAGCCGAAAAATTTGTAAAGAAAGGATAACTTTTTTGGCATGTACCAATGGAGATGCAGCCAAACTAAACTTGTTAGTTATTGGAAAGGCTAAGAACCCTAGATCATTTAAGAATGTTCAGATCTGACTTGAATACAAGTCAACTAAGAACTTGATGACATCTGTTTTATTTAAACAATGGTTTCACGAATCGTTTCAAAGCAAGTGAAAACTTTTTCTAAGAAGTCAAAACCTGGAAGAAAACGGCTGTTGATTGTTGATAATGCGCTCTCATGCAACAAAAGAAGAATTAGTTAGTGAAGATGGAAATATAGTGACAATGTTTTTGCCTTCCAACTGCATATTGCAGCATTAATCCAACCAATGGATCAAAATGTTATCCGTTTAACCAAAGATGTATTATCGCAAAAGCATTTTGGCTACCATTATTTCTTCAGACGAACAACATACTAAAAGCTTAAAGTCAGTGACTCTAAAGATGCTATGTTTATTTTAAATGATGCGTGAGCAACTCCTTCAAAGACCAGAAATGCTGGCGCAATATTTTATCAAAACCACCCAAGCTGTTTCATCTGGATACAGAGTATGATTCCATCGATTTGATGCCACTAAGGTATTGAAAAAATTGGCCAACAAACTTAACCATAACACATTCAAGATAATATATCTGCGGCATGCTTAATCAGCTAGAGGAAAAAAGAAAACTTCATGAAAGACATTTGGATGTAGATCAGTGGATTGATGATGAGGAGCTAGTTCCAGACTTAGCAAGTGGTGAGAATTCAGAAGAAGAGGTGGAAATTGTTCCTGAACTTAAAATACTGTATACTCAGGGATGCAGTTAATAGTTTCATAATGTGTGTCTGCAATGGGCGGAAGAAAATGACGTGGGAACTGCCGAACTTGTCACCTTCTATGAGGCTGAGAGAAACAGCAAGAGAAAAATTTAAAAACCTTTGGTGGCAGACTAAATATATTATTTTTTTACTAACCCAAACTAATGGTATTGTCATAAAAATTGACCTACTAAGGTGTTATGGCTGCATTTATACATTATGTACATACTTATGTATATGTATGTATATTACCCAATATTTATTCATATAAAGAATGTGTTTCTTGTTTTGTTTTAAATAAAGAAAATTTGATAAAACACCATTTCCATGTTTTCAATTTAATATTTACAATAGGTTAGGGCAATATCCTCAATTTTTAACATATGTTTTCTGGTAATCCGGATTTTTTTGCTAATCCGGATCAGCGTTGTTTTTATTATCCGGATTTATCGAGAGATACTGTATATATATATATATATATATATATATATATATATATATATATATATATATATATATATATATATATATATATATATATATATATATATATATATATATATATATATATATATATATATTTTTAAAAAAAAAACAATTAAAGAACTATTCTACATATTGTATACTTTTCATTATATGCCCTATTTAAATATATTAGGTACTGGTGTCATAATCATATTTCCTACGAGAGAACTATCAATTCAAACCTTGGTGTATTAAAGGAATTAATGAAATACCATCACCATACTTATGGTTTGATTATGGGAGGAGCTAGTAGACAGACAGAGGCCCAGAAGTTGTCAAAGGGGATCAATATATTAGTAGCAACTCCTGGCAGGTAAGTAATTTTAATTGCTCACATTAAGTGGTGTTGTAGGTGTAGTAGCCATTACCTTGTCCTTTTATAAACCCCCCCAAAAAAAAGAAAAATTTGGGGTCAAATCTGGCGAACAAAGGGGCCCGTTGACCCCAAAATCAAATCCATAAATATTTGATCTGAAAAATTAGGGGGTTTTTATCGAAAAGGGTCCTTCCCTTTTGAAACTATAGGGTTTTTGTGCAGGTTTATTGGTATTAAATAATAACATAATTATTTTAAGAATATTTGAAATTTTGGGGTTGGTCAACCGGGGCCTTTTTCGCCAAATTTTTTCAATGGTTTTTTTTTTGGGGGAAAATTTAAAAGGGAAAAAACTGCTTTTTTAGCACCCCAAAATAGAATAAGAAGATAAAAATTAATATTATACAGGTTGTTTGCGATTAAACGATTTTGTAATTGAGTAAACTATTTTTATTTTGTAAAAATTACATTATTAATTACAAAATTGACCTGCTTCTTCGTTTTCGATCTTGAGAGAGAGAAAAGTCAATTGAAAAGTAAGCAAGTCCGAACAGAGAGTGTAACAAGAATTCTGAAATAATGTTTTATCCGCCATTTTAATGTTTTTCTTTTGTAAAGTTCGTCTCTAGAGTTTAAAAAAATAATAATAAAAAAACGATGATCTCTAGCATAAATTTCTTTAGACTAATTCTGTTACAAAGTTTTTAATGTTTAAATTTCTAGATTACTGGATCATTTGCAAAATACACCCGATTTCTTGTACAAAAATGTTCAGTGTTTGATTCTCGACGAAGCCGACAGAATTTTGGATATTGGTTTTGAGGAAGAAGTTAAACAAATCATTAGGCTATTACCAAGTAAGTTTTTTTAAACATTTATATTTTTAAGTTAATTATACCATTATATCAAACTTCTTTTAGAAAGAAGACAAACCATGTTGTTTAGTGCCACTCAAAATCAAAAAACCGTCGCATTAACAACTCTGGCCATGAAAAAGGAACCAATGTACGTTGGAGTGGATGATACTAAAGAAGAAGCCACCGTATCCGGATTGGAACAAGGTTATGTGGTGGTTCCGTCGAGAAAAGGCTTCTCGTACTATTCACATTCCTTAAGAAGAACAGAAAGAAGAAAATCATGGTGTTCTTTAGTTCTTGCTTGTCTGTCAAGTACCATTTCGAGTTGTTCAACTATATTGACCTGCCTGTTATGAGCATACATGTAAGAAACTTTAAAACGACAAAAGAAATCAGGGTGATTTGAAAAATCATGGGAGATTCCTTGGCCAAAAATAATGCAAACATGTTATATGAACATAGCTTCAGAACGTCCTTATTTCTAAAATACAAGGTGTGAAGGGAACATGTTTATAACTTGTTTTTCCTTTTATTTTCGAATTTGGTTCTTCTATGTGAATAAAACTTGGTACAGTTAATCCATTGACCAAAATTTTGTTTAAATTATGAACCAGTTGAATAGCTTGTGATAATTATATAAATTTTTTTTTGTCATCATTTAATCATAACTTATTTGGTATTAATATTATTGATAATTGGGTACATGAAATTTATTTTATATCTATAATACAGTGAATGAGGGTTTTGCTCTAGGAATTATAATGTACTGGTCCAATCGACCTGAAATTTGGACAGTAAGTAGAAACTATATAAACAAAGTCTATATAGTGCCCTGGAGTGATTTTACCTAGAGGCTGGAGGGCACCCCTTCTGGAGGGTGAAAAATATAACATTGAAAATAATTTCGGAAAACGTTAAAGGGGTAAATTCTAAGCAAAAAATTTCCTATGAACAATTTTCGATAAATCAATATTTTTTGAGTTATTCTTCATTGAAAATGGTTTGTTTTTTCATTAAAAAAAACACGTTTTTCAACAGTTTTTTTCGAATAACTCGGAAAATTTACATTTTACAAAAAAATGTCTGGAAGAAAATAAATCTTATAAAAAAAAAGAAAAAATTGATTTTTTTTCATTCATATATTTTATGTGCAATAGTTACTGAGACATGGCTGATTGAAGATATTTTTTGTATCTAGAGGACAATAAATTACATGCATTTAACGTTAAATAAATAAAAAATTTCCCGTTTTACAGAAAACTATGCTGAACATTTTTTGAAGTACTATGAAAAATCTTTAAAATGAGTTCGATTTAAGGTCATTAGCATAAAAATTAACAAAGTTGTGACAAAAAACAAAACATTTATTTACTTTTTCCGACAAAAAATCAGCACAAAAAAGGTAAAGTTTTTGATAAATATAAAATTAAAGGTAATCCTTTAACAGTTTTCTTTATGTGTTAACAATGTATCCTATAGGTTTCAGCGGTTTTGAATGCTTATTTTTGGAAATGTGACGTTTCAAATGAATTATTTTATCCTAATTTCAAAAAAAAAAAAAAGATTTTTGAAAATAACTGGAAAACTAAAAAAAAATTACAAAAAATATTGAAGAGTAAAAAAATTTAGATTTTTTTTTCACAGAATATTTTATATGTATGTATCATCAAACCATTTCGATTTGTCAAAAACAGTTTTTTTTTTAAATCTGGGGGGTTATTTATGGGTTGAATTATTGTAATTAAATATTTTTCCTACCGTAAACTATTAAAATAAGTTTTTCTACAATATATGCGCCATTAAATACGTTTAAGATGAAAAAAACATTTTTTTTGGAATTTCTTTATTAAGGGTGATTTTTAAGGGTTGAAACTTTACAAATATAATGTAAATTATAACTCACAACATAAAAATATATTTATTCTATATATTTAGATATGATTTTAATTTACATCACGTCTATTTCTATGTTTTATAAATTTTTTAGCATAAGGGGTGGGTTTTACTCCCTAAAATTAAAAATCACACTTCAAGCACATATAAACTTTGATCTAGAGGGTGAAAGGAACTTAATTCCAAATTTTCATAAAAATTAAAACTGTACAAAAAAATCCGGAGGTCACACAACTTTTTTCTCCCATAATTTGTACTATTAGTTCTACATAAAAAAGGTACTCTTGAATTAAATCCATAAATTTATGGGCTTTCGAGATATTGTAATATTAAACAGTAACATTTAAAAAAAATCAAATTTTACCAAAAAATTATCCATCCCTTGTTCTAATACATGCATATAACCTTCGTTAGAACTTTTATTAATATTAAATATTACTCTTTTCATATCACACAAATTCAAGAGTACCTTTTTTAATGTAAAATTAAGTAGAAAATAAATATAATGTACCAAATTACCAGTTATAATAATACCAAAAAAGTTATAACAAAATAGTAGTTAAAAAATAGGTAAAATTGCCCAAAGCTGCGCCACGTAAAAGAAAAATCTCAATTCTGTTTTTTTTTTTCAGACTCTATTTTAAAAATGGGGCCTTTTGGGAGCTATATTTATATAACATTTTTGTCTTATTTTTTACCAGGGAATCCCCCAGGTATTTGGAGCATTCTTTATTTCAGTTTAATAGGTAATCATTGGTAATATTTGCAGGGTAAGCAAAAACAAACTAAACGGACCTCAACTTTTTTCCAATTCTGTAACGCCGAATCCGGTGTACTGTTTTGTACGGATGTCGCCGCTAGAGGCCTGGATATCCCTGCTGTTGACTGGATTATACAGTATGATCCTCCAGATGATCCCAAAGAGTATATCCATAGAGTGGGCCGGACGGCTAGAGGAGAAGGTAACAAACTACACATTCACAAAAAAACACTGTGTTTTTAGAATAATTAATTTAAAATAATAATTATTTCAAAAACACAGTGTTTATTATGCTAATGCTTTATGGTACATCTATCTATCTATTTCTAATTTTCCACATAACTTTCTTAATTTCTTTATCAATAAGACTCTTCCTGACTAGATGGCAGACATTCTTTTCAAGGTTATATTTTTGCCTCTTTCTCATAGAGGACACTACAGTGAAAATACCGCCCCACTTGCATGGTCGTTAAGTTTTCTTAAATTTTCTAATTTTCCACACAACTTTCTTAATTTTTTCTTTAATAAGAAACTTCTCCTGACAATAACAAACTCAACAAAAAAGCTTTATCCCTTTTGGTGGAGTCGTTCTGAAGTTATGCGCGTACATAGCATTTTGGCGATTCATTTTTCATTATAGATTTAAGAACTTTGTTTCATGTATAAGTGCCTTTAATTGTTTCTTAAATTTTAGGAAGTAGTGGTCGTGCCTTACTGATATTAAGACCCGAAGAACTCGGGTTTTTGTGGTACCTAAAACAGGCCAAGGTTCCCTTGAACGAATTCGATTTTAAATGGAATAAAATTGCCGACATCCAGCTACAGCTCGAACATTTAATAGGCAGGAACTACTACCTAAATATTTCCGCGAAAGAAGCATTTAAATCGTATGTTAGAGCGTATGATTCTCATAGTTTAAAAAACATATTCGATGTCAATACTTTGGATTTGGCAAAGGTGGCGCAGTCGTTTGGATTTAAGGTTCCACCTGCGGTAGATCTTAACGTCTCAGCAAGAAAGGTAAGGCCAAGGAAGTTTAAAGGTGTATGGAAGCCCAATGCTATGGCCCATTCGATCAAAAAATGTCCAGCCCAGTATAAAAATAACTGTCAGAGTTGGCCCCGCCGATTCTGCGCAATAACAAAATTCCACTAAATAATTTAATGTGTTCCCTAATTACACACTGATAAATCAGTGTGTAGTTAGGCAACACATTATACTTTTATGAGAGCCGTGTTAGTTTCGATTGTTTTGCTTTGTGTGATTATATTTTGTGGTTGCAGAAGTTTTTTGAATTGATAAAAACCTTCTTATTTTAGTGATTAGTGTTTATTAAATTGTGACTATAATTTTGTGTTTAATGTTTGTTACTTATAATATCGTAACAAAATGATTAGAGGTTGTATGGTTTTGTCTTGCAAATTTAAGGGTAACATACCCGGCATTTTTACTTTAGGTAAGTATTTCTTATATTTAAATTAGGTGCTTCTTATGAGACGTAACGTTAGGTAACCGAATAAATAATAATATATCAATTATGAATAATAGAAAATGAAAATTTCATAGGAAATAGCAGTGAGAAAAGTAAGGCAATCTTAACTATCCTTTAGATGATTTCCACAATGTTTGTGTATTTCTGTGGATTATTAAAAAGAAATAAGGTTTACATTTAGGTACTTTTATTTCATTTAATAATTTAGTACATTCTTTTAAAGGATCAAAATTATTAATTACTGGGCAGACCAGGCAAATTTTAATATATACAGGTCCCTCTAATTAAATGAAAGAAAGTACAATTTTATTTTAAAGTTCCTTTTTGCTTTTTCTGTATTTGTTTAAAAAGAAATTAGATTTTTGGTTTCTTAAACTTACATTATCAACTTTTTAAGCTCGACATACTGTAGACACATAATATTTAACGGTTACTGTTACAATGGATACCTAGGTACCAAAGGTTACTAAATATTTTTAACCACTGTTATTCTGTCTCATGAATGTTTGTTATTAGTGAAAAGTATATGCCTAAAAAGCAGTTATAAAAATTTTCACTTTTTAATGTACAACCACAATCTTAGGATTAGATTAAACTCATTTACACTATCTTGCCTTCTTTTATCACAAAATTTGTGATAAGTACATGAAACTATCATACAATGTTTGAAATTTATTTTTAAAAAATCGTGTTTTTATTTATTTACAAAGATTTTTGGTAAAAATACAAAACTCCCAAAAATATCGACCATTTAAATAGAAGGCTGTAAAGTGGCGCCTTCTATTATTTCCATATTATATCAGATGATATAAAATACAGTATTACACAATAATTTTAAATATTCTGTGGTAGTATCGTTTAATAACCAACAATTTTGTGCAAAAAAAAACAGTCAATGCTTCAATTTGACATTTGATGATGTCAACTTTATAGATAGTAACAAAGAATTATGGAAGTCCAGCTCTGACCTACTATTCATTGCGCAAACTCCGCGGGGCCATTCCCCTTTTTCCCGCTGCCCTGCACGCCTGAACAATTTTGTTTTACAGTATTGGGCTTTCGTACACCTTTAAACTTCCTTGGGTAAGGCATACTAATTTATTCTTGTGCTTAATTAACTTACCTACAGGGTGTCTAAAAATTAAGGTTGAAGCGCAATTTGTTTCCATAAAAAGTGTATTTTTCTCTCATTAGGTAATAGACCAGAAAAAAGGAAAGGAGGAGGAGGTTTTGGCTACTACAAGAACATAAACTCGATGCCTGATAGAGATGTCAAAAAGAACACAATCTATAGGCAGCCGAAAAAAATAGGAGGTTCAGATAGAAGACAGTTTGCAAGATAAAAGATTTTTATAGTTAAGTGCTTTTATTGTAAAGAGTAAGATACAAAACGTGTGTTGTTTGTTATACAAATAGAATAAACAACTTTATTTACCTAATACAGATTAAATTTGCTAATTTTTCCTACTGTCTTTGTTTGAGTTTTCTCCCAACCCACCAACCCCCGAGTATTTTTCAAAAAAATAATAATCACATTAAGGCTTTTGATGAAAATTTAAAAAATTTTTGATCGAAATCTAATCCAAATCTGAGAAAGAAGTTTTGGGGATTTTTTTCTGCCAATAAAAATTGCAATTGGTATTAATTAAAACAAAAAAAAAAGCATTTGATTTTTATGATAATAAAAAACCTTAAAGGGGAAAATGAAAAAAAGATTAAGGAGGAAATTTCCGATAAAAGTTAACCGATTCACCCATTATTTAAAATTTAATTTAACGCTAAAATGGGCCCCCCATTTTTGTTAGCCTGGCGTCAAAACCGAGTATCACACAAATAATTTTTTTAGGGTATAAACATTGAAAAGTTAAAAAAAAATAATTAAAAAGTTATTTTTTCAACAAGTTATACAATGGTTAATTAACAAAATTGTTTTAATTTCTATCTTTACAAAAAATGTTTTAATAATTGTAAATTTTTTGCTTGGAATTCTAATATATAATACTTAAAAGAACACGCATAAATTTTTAAAAATTCTTTGATTAAATAATTTTATAAATTTGAAAAATAAAAAAAAAGAAAATTTGTATTTTAAAATATTATAAAAAACTTAAATTTTAAAACTTAGAAAAACGTGTCTTATTAAATAGAATTAAGAGAATTTTTTGGTTTTCAAAAATTTAATTTGTTTAATAATTTAAAAATAACAATTGACAATTTTTGGTTTTTTTCACTAAAAATAGTTGTATTTAAAGTTTCCCAAAAATAAAAAAACCCTTTGTATCTTCCAAAAAAGGTGGATTTTAATGTTGGGTTTAAAAAAAAGCTATTCCTTTTTAAAAAAAGTATATTTTTTTTTAAAATTTTTTTTTTTAGCCCAACTTCCCTAAAAAAGGGAAAAATTTTTTTTCTAAATTCCAACAGAAATAGGAAACAAAAAAAGAAAGCTTTTTAAAGGATTTTTTTTATAAAAATTTTGTAAAAATAAATAAAGCAAAACAAATTTTTCAAAAATATAATTTATTTTTTTTAAAATTTTCCAAAAAAATTTTAAAGAAAATTTATTTAAATAAAATATAAAATTAAAAGAATTTTTTTTTTTCTTTTAAAAAAATTTTAATGTATTTTAAAACCTTTAATTTAGTTATATAATCTTTTTAAATGAATATTTACAATAAAATAATAATAAATCGAATTTTCAGGATTTTTTAAGGTATACCCCTGGAACTAATATACATACTTAGTATACCCGAGGCCTCTTAACAAAACATAGGCTTTAGCACTTCTACCTCCCATTTTACAAGACACTGTAATAGATACAGACTTTTCAGGTTTCTGCCTACCAAATTTGGCTTCAAATTCTTCATCTGACAGGTTTTCCAATGCATCTTCCAAGGTTCCTACTAAAATATAATATGTATTACCATAGGTATTACTTATTGTACTGTAAAAATGTAAAAATGTAGAACATAATTTGTAATTCTAATAAAAATGTGAATCTATTTGTTTCTCTATAATTTAAACACAAGGTTTTGAAAAAAAAACTTACAAGGAATATTTACACTCCCAGGAATAACACCACTCTCCTGCAATTCCCTAGGCTCACGAACATCAATTATGAACTCATTTTTGTCTTGTCCAAATTTTTTGACATCTTCGAATGTAACAATGTTATCAGCTAAAATTTTTAAAGGTATTATGTTGCCTCTATTATAGAAAATATGGTTTTAGGTCACCATAGATTTTTTTTTAATAATAAGTTTTAAAAATAAAATTATTATCACCTTGGGTAACTCAGGCAAACGTCGCATTTTGCCCACCTCAAGTAGAATATAAGGAAATGTTTCTGTAAATTTGCAACAATGTAATTTATTGAACTATGCCTTAGACAAGGTTGCGTAAAAAAGTGGCGCCTCATAGTGACACCACTAGGTAAAGATATTAAGTTCCATTTAGTGATTGTTTAATTTTTTTTCCTATTTTCCCAAGAAACCCTTTTTTTCCATGCAAATCGCATTTAAATTTAACTAAAGCAACTCTCTCAGTGACGTCACGCGCAAAACAAATTAATTTTGAAATACTTGTTTCTCATACTTAGGTCTGTTTGTTATATAGAAATATTTTATACTATTTTACACTTTTTCTACCTACGTAGTCCTAAAATACACCTTCCATAGGAGCACTCACATAAAAAAAGTGTACAATAGTGTGCACTATTTCTGAATAACAAAAGCCTTCTGTTCCTTCCTATTTCTTGTGCCAGGATGTATATAAATAAAAAAAAAAAAGGAAAACAGCATTTTTTGGCGACATCTTAAAGATTTGGGTAGAAAGACTGTTATTTTTGCCTATTACGAAAGGCTAGCACTGTTTTGTTAAAGGACCCCCGACAGCTATGCAGTATCTAATAAGGAGTTTTAACTAATTTTTCAAAATAATAAACTAACTTACACATTCTGCTTAGTAGAAAATTAAAGAAATACTTAAATTTTTGATAATAAAAATAGCCAAAAAACAATCGATCTTTATTCTATAAGTACAATTGAGATATGACAGGTAAACCAGGATTGGTTAGAATATCGGAATAATATTTATTGACTTTACTCTTACTATTAAAAATTTATTGTTTCACTAAAAAAGTTTTTTTTTAATTAAATTTAAAAACATAAACTACTTAACTTGCTGAGGGGCTACTAAATTCACCCCCGGTTTATGGCTTTGATGTTAGTAATTGCCACCCAAATGAATACACCCTGTTTCAAAGCTTATTAAAGGCGGAGCTACCCCTTCGCATTATTTAACACCCTAGACCTAGGTTTATTTAACAACCGTGGCTTCTCATATCCTTAAATACCCGACGTTGTGCCTCTAAATCCTATTAAAGCTTCCGACTTATGAAAAAATTACACTATTTCAATGCACATCTCGGTGGTCTGAAATGTAGAGGCGTGACAGGTATAATTGGTTTCGGACCCTTTTCGTCTTTACTTCTGGTCCGTGCACTAAAAAAAAAGAATTAAGAAATTTATCATGACACACCGAAAAAATCTTCACAACACTTATAGATGTCAGGATGAATGTCCCTTTTGGTCTTCGGGAGCAAGTGGTGTTTCCCAAAGAAGCTATGTCGCTTTCAAAACTGAAGTTCACTGGACAAAGGCTGAAACCTTTGAGCATATACCTATAGACGCAGGCTTTTGCTCTGCCATGCAAACAAGCGTGGGTAAAGAAAAGGTGCGATAAACATGCCCTTTTTTTCTTGCTCTGTGTGCTGTTGATAGGCTCTTTCAGCGAGCTAGAAGAAAGACCTTTCCACGCTGGTGTGCACAGGGACAGAAAGGCTGCCTTTACTAGGTATATGCTCGAAGGCCGACACGGACTGTTTTGGTTAAATGAAAAAACATAAACAAAGTAGTTAAGTCATGTCAAAAAGATTGTTCCCTACCTGGGGCAGATTTTCCCGGGCGCACAACGTGCGTGAGAAAAAAGATCTGTAAGTCTGGTACCTTTTTTTTTTCCTCTACATGCTGATTGGTTGGCCCTTTTTGAAGACCAATCAGCAAAAACAGGGAGAAAGGTACTGGACTTTTTTCTCCATGCATGCTGTTTTAAGGCCGAGCGGCAAGGCTGCCTCTAGATAGTTGTATGCTCAAAAGTTAGTAGTGGTGTTGATTTATAGCAACACCACTGTACTGGCATCAACTACTAAGCAACACTTTTGACAAGACGATATCAAATTTGAAAGCCGGCGTCATCGTGTAGCGGTCACGGGCATTTTGGTGGTAAAGTCAAATATGGCGGACGACAAAGATGTGGCGGAAAAAACTATTGCCGAAGATTTGGTCGTTACCAAATATAAAATGGCTGGGGATATTGTTAATAGTGAGTTACGAATTCCTTAATTAATTGCACAATATTTTATGCTAAAAGTATTTTCGGTAATGTTCAAAATACGGGGTTAAATGCGTATGCCATATGGAGCTTGTGTTTAGCGGCTATATTGCCATGCGGTTTACAAGCTATCGAGTCTTGCTAGCTTTTTAGAATTTTAAGAGAAGAAATTCATTTTAATTAACTTGATTGATCAGGATTTTTTTTACCACAAATAAGTAAGGCTTGCAGGGTTAAATTTTATGAATAGAAACAGGTTCTAATGTGACCTGCCGGAAATGTGTCCTAGATTTTTTTTGCTTGGGATTAATAATATACTTGATTTAAACCTGTTAAGTCTGTAAATACTTTACACTATTTTACAATTTTTCTTCCTATGCTCTTACGTAAAAAAAGTGTACAATAGTGTAAGTACACTACTTTTGTATATAACATACAGACCTAGTATTTGGTTTTAAAGGTAATAAAAGATGTCTTTTATCCAACTTAAGTTATAAATGGAACATTTAGTTTTATTTGTTGCTTGTAGCTACTTTTATAGTACTTAAAAGTAGTGTGGGTAGTTAAACAAGTTTTATTTCTTTCTGCAATGTTTTAATAGGTCACATTAGTGGGAATAATAAAAAATATTATTGTGCTCAGATGAAATTTTAATATATTGCTTAAAGGCCAAAAACCATAGAATAATACTGTCAACATATATTTTGTTGATTCACATGATGAATAATTTTATTCCAATTGATCCAACTGATTAATAGTGATTTGAGCAACTTAAACTCTGAGAACTCTTTTATAAAGAAAACAAGTTAAATTTATGCAGGTACTTTTTTTAAAGTACTGATATTGTTTTTTTAGGGGTATTAAAACAAGTCATTGCAAAGTGTGTCCCTGAAGCTTCAGTTAGAGCCATCTGTGAATATGGTGATGAACTTCTCACCGAAAAAAACCAGTAAGGTTTTTAAAAAGGAGAAAGAACTTAAAAAGGCATCGCCTTCCCGACTTTGTGTCGGTGAACAATTGTATATGTCATTTCTCACCCGTACCAAGTGAACCGGACTATGTTTTGAAGGAAGGTGATGTAGCAAAAATGTAAGAATAAGTTAATATTTTTTAATATAGTTCCAAAAGATCGGCATTCAAAAAAGTAATATATTATACAAGTACTGAATGGCACAAAAGAAAAGGCCAATCCAACCCACATTTTTTAACTTCAACACCTGGTATATTAGATCATTACAAAAACATGATGAATAATTTTTATTCCAATTGATCCTACAGAAATATTAATGATCAGATAAATGTAAATGCTGAATATTCTACTTTCAGGAAAAACCTTGGTATATACAAAATAAAACATTTTTGTTTATCAAGTTTTGTTTTATTGCAGTGATTTGGGAGCAAAAGTTGAGGGTTTTTATTGCAGTAGTTGCTCACAGTCATAGTCGGGCAACACCAGAAAAAAAAGTTACAGGAAAGGGTTTTTTAAATTTTTTTGGCATTGCCTACATTTATTTTGATTTCAAAAAATTTTAATAATAATAATAATTTTTTGGGTTGCTTAAAATTAATAGTATTTACACAAGTCATTAAAAAAAAAGGTGTTTTCCCGTTATTAAGCATCTTATCTGTTTCTATAATACCTTTTTACAGGTAGAAAAGCTGATGCAATTTGGCGGCCCCCATGCATCTCAGGCAGCTCTGAGATTGCTTAAACCAGGTAATGGGGCTTATGCCATCACGGGGGTTTGGGAAAAGTAGCGGAAAGCTATAAATGCAAGCCAGTAGAAGGCATGTTGAGTCATCAGTTGAAGCATTTTAAAAAATTGATTTAAAAAAAACTATTATTTAGGGAAATATTTTCCATTTTTAAAGTTAAGTTTAATTTTTGCTTATAATTAAAAAAGGGGGTAGAAGGACTCAATTTTTTAATAAACAATACAACAGTATGGTTTAAAAAAAGGAGACTTTAGCCCAACCCAAGGAAATCGCAATTTGTTATATTCCACCACCAAATTAAAAAATAATTCTCCCACAATAATGATTGGTAATCACCATATTTTTTCCGAAGCAGTGCGAAATACCTTGGGAAAAGATCATAGACAACAAAATTTAATTTTTAAAGGGTCATACAAAAATCAATAAGAAAAAAAATTTTTTCCAGAGCTAAGCACTTTAGAAGTCTGACCAATAAAGGTCATGGGATAAATATTAGGATAGCATCCAATTTTATTCAGGGTGTCCCAAAATGTTATATTACACAGAGCAACAGCAAAAATTCCCTTTGGTCAAAATAATGCAATTAACGTAAACTTGCCTTATTTCAATGTTGATAATAACTAAGTACAGGGTGTCAAACTTTTTAAATTTTTTTTTTGTTTTTTTTAAAAAATTTTTTAACTAAATGACATAGCGGGACAAAATTGGAAATCTGGGGGGGTTTTTTGAGGTAAGAAAAATTTTAAAATTGCCCCTACTTTTGATGTTGCTAGTAGGGGGGGCCAGCTACGGGCCCACCCCCTTGTTTTAGATGACATAACTTTATTTAAGCTTAGTATTTTGACCTGTTTTTTTTAAAAAAGAAAGTACTATAATTCCCCCTTCATTTAGGTCTCTAGGAGCAAGTGTTTTGAGATAAATGCATTTTAAAAAGGGTCCCACAATTTTCCTATGGAAAAATTTTTTTTAACCAATTGTTTTCAAACTGCAAAGTAATAGTTTTTAACACGCCGGCCGATCAAAAGCTTCCCCGGGCACAAAACCCAAAAAAACCCCAAACCCCTCCAAAATCACCCTTAAAAATCACCAAATCCCTAGTGACCCTTAAGGCTGATTTTGGGGGGGTTTAAAGGGGTTTTTTTGTTTTTTTGCCTGTGGCTTTTTGATGAAAACTTTACTTTGGAAAAATTTGAAAACAATTCCAAAAACCATTTTCCATAGAAAAATTGCAGGGTCTTTTAAAATGAATTTATCTCAAAAACAGTTGCTTTAAAAAATAAAAAAGGTATACCTTTTTAAAAGAAAGGTGACCAAAAAAACATCGAGAACTATAGACCCATAACAATCCAATGTAAATTTTTTAAAGTTTTTTAAAAGGGTTTTTATATAATAGCTGAATTTCCTTAAAAAACAAACCCTTTTCAACAGTCAACATGGTTTTCACACCTGACAGATCCCAAACCCCGACAGCGGGTTTGAGTTGGTTCAGTTCAAAACACCAAGAGCTGGGGCACGGCAAAGCCGTTTCCTGCCTGTTTTTTTACTTGTCACGAGCCCGACACTCTTAATCCCAGTTTTGTTCAGGAGAACTTTTAATTTGGGAATAAGGGGAAACGCACTCTCTCTTATAATGCCTTTTTTTAAAGAAAAAAAAAATCCTGGTACAGCTCAATAATTTCCAATCAGACCAATATGAGGTCAACCTAGGCGCACCTCAGGGCTCGATACTTGCACCATTAATATTTATACTATTTGTGAATGACCTAAAACTGCCAGGAACAACCATCAAGTTCCCCGACGATACAACTGTTGGAATATCGGCCAGAAATGGAGATGAACTTTATGAAAAAATTTCCTTAGTAAGTCAAAGTATGAATCAGTGGTGCTCACCCTAACGGATTGATTTTGAATGGGGAAAAAAAAACAAGGGCGGTTCATTTTTATAATAGTACTCCAAACTAACATCAATGAAAATTCTGCATCAGTAAAATTTTTGGGGGACATATTTGGACTCAAAAAAACAGGGGGGAACCCCCCAAATAGATCACATTTGTGCTGGACTTAACAGAGCATACTATGCTTTGCTAAAACTTAAACATACAGTTCCTATTAATACACTGATAACTGGATACTATGCCCTTGCATACCACTTCCTCCCTACAATATTATGCTCGGGGGGCCCAAGCTACAACCATCAATAGAGTCTTTGTATCGCAGAAACGAATAGTCAGACTCATATTTCGGGCTGAAACCATTGGAATCATGCAGGGAAATATTTAAAAAACACAAAATTCTCACAGTAATATCTATTTACATCTTGAAATGTGCACTTTATGTTCATAAGAAAAAGGAGGCTTTTAAAAAGAACCTGCACAATCTACAATAGAATGCCGGTTACATTAAAGAATCGGGGCCCCTAACCATATTTAAAAAAAGACTGAAAAAATTTTTTATTTATGAACGTTTTTTTTACATTTTTTGGAATTTTTGGAAATGAGGTCTTAGTAAAAGTTTTAACTTGTTAGTTTTGTTATATTGATTGTAATTTGTGCGCATTGTCTAGTCCTTTTAATATTTGTCCTTCTTTATTACATTTTAATTTTGTTAAGGTTATTTTATTTTACTATTATGGTATATTAATTTTGACCTGTCTAACGTCATGTATATGATTTTATAGACTAATAAATGATTGATTGGGTTGATTGATTGAAAATTAAAAAATCAAGACAAACAATATTTTATATATAAGACATTACTTTTTCAAAAAAAAAGTATTCATCATAAAATTAAAAAAAAATTTTCGAACAAAAAAGGGCCGTCTTTATTCTTATACAATTTCAGCTGGAGGTTTCTACTGTTATGGTTAACATTTTGATTAAAAAACAATTATTCTTTTTTTTCCCTTCAGAATCCAAAAAGATGCCCAAAGAAAAGAACCTGAAAAAAAAGAGCTAAAACAAATACGAATTTAATGCGATGGATGTCTCATCAGTCCCGGGCAAGGAGTAGGTAAAGAAACCGACACCAGGGTCTCGATATTCAAGAAAACTGACAAAACATATCAGTTAAAATTAAAGGCACCCAGATGGTTTTACACAGAGGTGAATACATTTAAAAAATAGCTTTTCATTATAATTGGTAAAATTAAAAATTTTTTTTAAGGCACCATTCATATTTTGGGGTTAGGCAGAAGCACGGGAATATGCCGTTCAATTTGAGATACTTTAAAGGGCAAAAACAAAGACAAAGATGGGTGTAAATGAATGTGCAAAATAAAAAACTGGTGGAGCCGTTTCAGGTGCTCTATGAAAAGCCATGTAAGTTATAGTTTTTAGACTTTGGGGTGTTTTAAAGCCTTGAAAAACATGATGTTTTTTATATTTACTCCAATTGATCCCTCTGATTATGTTGATGTTGATATTTAACTGAAAAATACAAATATTGCATGTTCTTTTGTGTGTTATTTTAGGGTTTATTTATGGTACATTTTTTTTGCAGCTGTTTTGTTGCTCAGTTTAAATTCACAGTCCCCCTAATGCCCAACGGACCACACAGGATAACAGGTAAGAACATAATACCTAACAGTTAACCATATCTTTTATAATGTGTTGAGTTTATTTAAATCATGGTTTAAATCACTTAATTTTTATAATTAATTAAAAAAATAAATAAATAATTTTTCCCCAGATGCGTGCTAGATTATTCACATACGTAGTGCCATCTTTCCGTAATGTTTGAAAATGTATCCCCAAAATATATATGGGAAATACCCTTTTTGCAAATGTTCGATGGCACACATTCTTTTGAAGATTATATTTTTTCCTCTTTTTTCATTAGAGGACACTTTTCAGTAAAAAAATTTTTTGCCCCCTTGTATGATCTTTGGAGTTTTCTTCAATTTTCTAATTTTCCGCACAACTTTATTAATTTTTTCTTTAATAGAAACCTTCTCTTGACATTAATAAACACAACAAAAAAATCATTATTTAATTTGGTGCAGTCGTTATGAAGTTCTGCGCGTACATACATTTCGGCGATTTATTTTTTGTATAGAAGATAGATAGATGGTAACAATCCTATTTTACGAGGTAATTTCTTAATAGTTTCTACAGCCATATTTTTTTCTTCGGCAAAAATTTCAGTAATTGCTTTTCTGGCTCAACATATATGCTATAAAATGATACGGCAGCACTTGCATAAAAATTTCCGGGCATTGAAGTTGTTTTTCCCAAAATTTGGGGGAAATCCCCGGGGAATTTTGGGAAAATTAAAATTTGGGGTAAGTAATTTTAGGACACAAATAAAGGAAAAATTCTGAAACTCTGCATGCCCCCAACCAAGGGCGGTAATATCGTAACCTTGATTTTTGACCGATTTTTTGCCCTCTAGGGATCAAAAAATAAGTACTCTCTAACCGGAGGTACACTATAAAAAACAAAAAAAAATAAACCATTTTTATTAGGTTTAAATAAAGAAAATATTATGCACACATTTCCATTAAACGATAAAATCATCAAATACATAACGTACACTCTTACCTTATAACCGGAAATTCGCAAATATTGAACATTATTGTTGGAAATAGTGCAAACATATTGTTCCCCTTTTTATTCACTGTTAATACTCTGCTGGTGTCAAGTAGGTAGCGACACCTATAACTATATTTTTTAGTTTTTTCAACCATGCTGTCTATGATTTAAGTAGTCTATTAAAGTTTGTTTAACACGACAGGTTTGTTTGTTTTAGTTCCCCGTTTATCCCAATAATTTGTGACTATTCAACAGGTTATGGGCCCAGACCCATCTGGTTTGGGATAAACGTTTGTTAGTTTGGTTTATTAGTTAATCATTTGTCGGGATTTCTTTGGTTTGTAATTCGTCAAGTTGTGGGGAGTACAAGTGCCGGTAGTTTTCCAACATGGCAGTCAATTATTTGTCGAGCGTTTCGAAATTGACGGGCCGTGAAAATTATGCCCGGGTTGGACATACGCGATCGAAAAGTTTTTGCTCGGGGACTCTCCAAGACCTTGGATAAAGTAAAAAGACACAACTTTGCAAGCAAAAAACCAAAGCCAAGCTTATTTTGTCAATAGACATTTTTTATATTCACGTTAAAAATTGTAGTAGTGCCTATGAAGTCTGGACGACTTTGCAAAAGTTATATCAAGATACAGGATATACGAGAAAAATTGGGTTTGAGAACCCTAATAAACTTGAGACTTGAAAATTGTGATAATATGGAGCAATATGTAAATCTTTTTAGATACGTCCTGGAAATTAAATAAAATGGATTTGTCATAAGTGAAGAATGGGTTGGCTCACTTTTTTTGGCGGGACTTCCCGAAAAATATGAAAGTTTCATATTAGCCATTGAGCATGCTGGTTTACAGATTTCTACAGACTCGATAAAAAACCCAAAATTTCTTGACATGGCGGGTGATTCAAAATCTAGTGGTGGTGCCTTTGCTGCTAGGGTTCTCCCGGGAAAAACTTTTTAGAAAACACCGAAAAATGGGCACTAGTAATAAAGACAGAAATGTAAATAAACAGAATGTTCAATGTCATTATTGCAAGAATTTTGGTCATTTTTAAAATTTTATTGTCCCTCGTTAAAGCAGAAAAATAAACAAAAGTCTAAGGGTGCATTTAGTGCAGTATTTTTAAGTGGAAGTTTTAAAAAAATCGATTTTTTTCCTTTTATTCTGGCTGTTCGACTCATTTAACTGCACAAAAAAACTGGTTGGAAAATATTCATGAAGAGAATGAAGTAAAAGAAATTACTGTAGCCAATAACACGGCATTGTCAGTGGAATGCACAGGTGATTTAAAAATTATG
>JAHBCN010003281.1:0-77520 GCA_019359885.1 Listronotus oregonensis | reverse complement strand
AATTTTAATTTAACAAGGCAACTCTTTGGTGACTTCACGCGCAAAAAAATTAATTTTGAAATACGCCATACTTAGGTCTGTTTGTTATATAGAAATATTTTATACTATTTTAAATTTGAATTGTCTGAAATTTTTTTTTCCTTCCCCGACCCCCAAATTTTGGTATAGGGGGTTTTTTTTGGGGCGCTGTTAAAAGGAATTTGAACGTTTGTTTAGAGATATTATCATCAAATTAAAAAAATCAAACTAACCTAATTTTCACTTTTTCCCCCCTTTTAAAAATTTTTGATTGTTACACTAAAGTGGCACACAATTTTTTATAAACCCCTTTTTAAAACCTTGTTTTTTTTTTTTTTTTTTAATTTTTTTTCCATTAAAGGAACTTTCAAGTTCAAAACCCCAATTTGTTTAAAAAAAAGGCTAGGTATACATGGTTGCCACACGTTGCGGCGTGTGAAAGGGGTTTGCAATTAAAGGGAAAAAAAAATGAAAAATTAATATAAAAAAAATTTTTTTTAAAAAGGTGTTTGTAAATATTGTTAATTTTTTGGTTAAAAATCAAGAATTCTGTAAAAAAAGGAAAATAGTGTAAATAAGGTTATTTGGTTTTCAACTTTGATGAAATATCTAAAACAAACGTCCCCAAAAAATTTTTTTTTAGATTGAAAAAAAAACCCAAAAACCCCCGGGTAAAAAGGTTGGGGGGGTTTTTGGACAATTACCACACTTTTTCTACCTACGTAGTCCTAAAATACACCTTCCATAGGAGCACTCACATAAAAAAAGTGTACAATAGTGTGCACTATTTCTGAATAACAAACAGACCTTCTGTTCCTTCCTATTTCTTGTGCCAGGATGTATATAAATAAAAAAAAAGAAAACAGCTACTTTTAAAGCGCGACATCTTAAAGATTTGGGTAGAAAGACTGTTATTTTTGCCTATTACGAAAGGCTAGCACTGTTTTGTTAAAGGTACACCTCGACAGCTATGCAGTATCTAATAAGGAGTTTTAACTAATTTTTCAAAATAATAAAGTAACTTACACATTCTGCTTAGTAGTAAATTAAAGAAATACTTAAATTTTTGATAATAAAAATAGCCAAAAAACAATACGATCTTTATTCTATAAGTACAATTGAGATATGACAGGTAAACCCAGGATTGGTTAGAATATCGGAATAATATTTATTGACTTTACTCTCTACTATTAAAAATTTATTACGTTTCACAATACAAACAAGCTTTTTTTAATTAAATTTAAAAAACAAAACTACTTATCTTGCTGAGGGGCTACTAAATTCACCCCCGGTTTATGGCTTTGATGTTAGTAACTGCCAGCTAAGTATGAATACACCCTGTTTCAAAGCTTATTAAGAGGCGGAGCTACCCCTTCGCATTATTTAACACCCTAGACCTAGGTTTATTTAACAACCGTGGCTTCTCATATCCTATAAATACTCCGACGTTGTCGCACTCTAAATCCTATTAAAGCTTCCGACTTATGTAAAAATTACAGCTATTTCAATGCACATCTCGGTGGTCTGAAATGTAGAGGCGTGACAGGTATAATTGGTTTCGGACCCTTTTCGTCTTTACTTCTGGTCCGTGCACTAAAAAAAAAGAATTAAGAAATTTATCATGACACACCGAAAAAATCTTCACAACACTTATAGATGTCAGGATGAATGTCCCTTTGGTCTTCGGGAGCAAGTGGTCGTTTCCCAAAGAAGCTATGTCGCTTTCAAAACGTGAAGTTCACTGGACAAAGGCTGAAACCTTTGAGCATATACCTATAGACGCAGGCTTTTGCTCTGCCATGCAAACAAGCGTGCGGTAAAGAAAAGGTGCGATAAATCTATGACCTTTTTCCTTGCTCTGTGTGCTGATTGATAGGCTCTTTTCTAGACGAGCTAGAGAGAAAGACCTTTCCACGCTGGTGTGCACAGCGGACAGAAAGGCTGCCTTTACTAGGTATATGCTCGAAGGCCGACACGGAACTGTTTTGGTTAAATGAAAAAACATAAACAAAGTAGTTAAGTCATGTCAAAAAGATTGTTCCCTACCTAGGGGCAGACTTGCCGTGCGCACAACGTGCGTGAGAAAAAAAGATCTGTAAGTCTGGTACCTTTTTCTTTCACTCTACATGCTGATTGGTTGGCCCCTTTTTGAAGACCAATCAGCAAAGAAGCACGGGAGAAAGGTACTGGACTTTTTTCTCTCATGCATGCTGTTTTAACGGCCGAGCGGCAAGGCTGCCTCTAGATAGTTGTATGCTCAAAAGTTAGTAGTGGTGTTGATTTATAGCAACACCACTGTACTGGCATCAACTACTAAGCAACACTTTTGACAAGACGATATCAAATTTGAAAGCCGGCGTCATCGTGTAGCGGTCACGTGACATTTCGGTGGTAAAGTGCAAATATGGCGGACGACAAAGATGTGGCGGAAAAAACTATTGCCGAAGATTTGGTCGTTACCAAATATAAAATGGCTGGGGATATTGTTAATAGTGAGTTACGAATTCCTTAATTAATTGCACAATATTTTATGCTAAAAGTATTTTCGGTAATGTTCAAAATACGGGGTTAAATGCGTATGCCATATGGAGCTTGTGTTTAGCGGCTATATTACCATGCGGTTTACAAGCTATCGAGTCTTGCTAGCTTTTTAGAATTTTAAGAGAAGAAATTCATTTTAATTAACTTGATTGATCAGGATTTTTTTACCACAAATAAGTAAGGCTTGCAGGGTTAAATTTTATGAATAGAAACAGGTTCTAATGTGACCTGCCGGAAATGTGTCCTAGATTTTTTTTGCTTGGGATAAATAATATACTTGATTTAAACCTGTTAAGTCTGTAAATACTTTACACTATTTTACATTTTTTCTCCCTGTGCTTTTACATAAAAAAAGTGTACAATAGTGTAAGTACACTACTTTTGTATATAACAGACCTAGTATTTGGTTTTAAAGGTAATAAAAGATGTCTTTTATCCAACTTAAGTTATAAATGGAACATTTAGTTTTTATTTGTTGCTTGAGTAGCTACTTTTATAGCTACTATAATAGTAGTGTGGGTAGTTAAACAAGTTTTATTTCTTTCTGCAATGTTTTAATAGGTCACATTAGTGGGAATAATAAGAGAATATTATTGTGCTCAGATGAAATTTTAATATATTGCTTAAAGGCCATAAATACCATAGAATAATACTGTCAACATATATTTTGTTGATTCACATGATGAATAATTTTTACTCCAATTGATCCAACTGATTGATAGTGATTTGAGCAACTTAAACTCTGAGAACTCTTTTATAAAGAAAACAAGTTAAATTTATGCAGTTACTTTTTTTAAAGTACTGATATTGTTTTTTTAGGGGTATTAAAACAAGTCATTGCAAAGTGTGTCCCTGAAGCTTCAGTTAGAGCCATCTGTGAATATGGTGATGAACTTCTCACCGAAGAAACCAGTAAGGTTTTTAAAAAGGAGAAAGAACTTAAAAAAGGCATCGCCTTCCCGACTTGTGTGTCGGTGAACAATTGTATATGTCATTTCTCACCCGTACCAAGTGAACCGGACTATGTTTTGAAGGAAGGTGATGTAGCAAAAATGTAAGAATAAGTTAATATTTTTTAATATAGTTACTGGGTTTTTCCAAAAGATCGGCATTCGAAAAAGTAATATATTATACAAGTACCAAAAAAAAGGGCAATTCAACCCACATTTTTTAACTTAAACACCTGGTATATTAGATCATAAAAAACAGTGATAATTTATCAATTGCTACAAAATTTAGGATCGGTAAATGTAACTGCTGAAGATTCGTTTTGCAGAAAACTGAAACAAAATAAACATTTTTTTTACACATTTGTTTTATAGCAGCATTTGGACAAAGTTGATGTTTTATTGTCAGGTTGCTTCCAATATATCGGTGCAAACGAAATTAGTTTTATTGCACCACAGGAGATAATTTTTGGAAACCCATTTTTCACTTAAATGACATAAATTATACACCATTTTAAAGGTAAGGAAATAATCTATGCCTCTGCTGGAACAGTTTTGAAATATGAGTCGGTTCAGATAAAATAGTATCTAAACATATGTTTTAGGGTGACTTTCCCCCAAGGAAATATTAAAAACTAAATCAAAATTTAAAAATCTTATTAGGCAGAAGCCTAGCCCTAAGTGTTTTGGTTTCATATAGTTTTTGAAAATTATCAATAATTTATCCCGTTTTTAAAAAAACATTATGCCCTGAACCCCAAATTGATCCAATTTTCGGGGCAATGAATCTTAAATCATTACAAAAAACATGATGAATAAATTTTATTCCAATTGATCCTACAGAAATATTAATGATCAGATGAATGTAAATTCTGAATATTCTACTTTCAGAAGAAACCTTAGTATATACAAAATAAAACATTTTTGTTCATCAAGTTTTGTTTTATTGCAGTGATTTGGGAGCACAAGTTGATGGTTTTATTGCAGTAGTTGCTCACACAGTCATAGTCGGTGCAACACCAGAAAAAAAAGTTACAGGTAAGATTTTTAAAAATTAAAAGCATTTCCTACATTTACTTTTGATTTCATAATTTTTAAGCATCCTATCTGTTTCTATAATACAATTTTACAGGTAGAAAAGCTGATGCAATTCTGGCAGCCCACCATGCATCTCAGGCAGCTCTGAGATTGCTTAAACCAGGGAATGAGACGTATGCCATCACGGAGGTTGTGCAAAAAGTAGCGGAAAGCTATAAATGCAAGCCAGTAGAAGGCATGTTGAGTCATCAGTTGAAGCAGTTTAAAATTGACTGTGAAAAAACTATTATTCAGGTAAATATTTACCATTTACATGTTAAGTTTAATTTTTTGCTTATAATTAAAAAAAGGTGTAGAAGGACTCCAATATTTAATAAACAATACAACAGTATGGGGTTTAAAAAATGGAGACTTTAGCCCAACCCAAGCAAATCGCAATTTGTTATATTCCACCACCAAATTAAAGATAATTCTCCCACAATAATGATTGATAATCACCATATTTTACTGAAGCAGTGCGCCAAATACCTGGAAATGATCATAGACAACAAATTTAATTTTAATGATCATACAAAAATCAATAAGAAAAAAATTATTTCCAGAGCTAAGCACTTTAGAAGTCTGACCAATAGAGGTCATGGGATAGATATTAGGATAGCATCCACTATATTCAGGGTGTCCCAGATGTTATGGGACACAGAGCAACAGCAGATTCCTTAGGTCAAAATAATGCAATTAACGTAAACTTGCCTTATTTCAATGTTGATAATAACTTAGGTACAGGGTTTCAAACTTTTAATTTTGTTTTTGTTTTTTCGTAATAATTCTTTAACTAAATGACATAGCGGTACAAAATTGGAAATCTGGGGGTTGTTTGAGGTAAGAAATTTAAATTCGTCCATACTTTTGATGTTGCTAGTAGAGGGCGTCAGCTACGGCCTACCCCACTTGTTTTAGATGACATAACTTTATTTAAGCTTAGTATTTTGACCTGTTTATTAAAAAAGAAAGTACTATAATTCCCTCTTCATTTAGGTCTCTAGGAGCAACTGTTTTCGAGATAAATGCATTTTAAAGGATCCCGCAATGTGTCTCACGGGATATTTTAAGGTGTGCCTACTTTTCCCTCTTTCACTCTCATCTTTCCTACTCGATTTTGGCCTGGGGGCATGTAGCGGATACAGGACGTGTTTTCGCTCTGCAGCGCAGGGCGCTAAGGGTCCTGGCTGGTCTTGCTTATAGGGAGGATTGCCGCCAGGCATTCAGGGCGCTCAAGATACTGACACTCCTTCACAGTATATATTTGAAAATCTTAAATATCTGAAGAGAAATATCGACGCATATGTGAGCCATGAGGAAATCCATAATTATGAAACCAGGCACAGGAATAACATCCTACCCGCCTACTGGAGGTTAAAAAGGTGTCAGAAGGGTCCAGGCTACTGGGCAATAAAATGTTTTAATGTATTACCTGAGGATATTAAAGGTTTGTCTTTTGTTGCTTTTGAAAGAAGAGTCAAAATATTTTTAACAGAAAACGTTTTTTATTCAATAGATAAGTACCTGAATTTTACATTTTGATGGACATTTTTTAGCAGTGTTTCTGTACAAGTATACTTTGTGTGATGTATTTCACTAATGTTTTTTTTATGATTTTTTTTTGTTGACGTGTGTAAAACATTGTAATATGTATTAACATGAATAAACAGTATGAAGTATGAAGTAATTTTCCTATGGAAAATGGATTTCGGCCAATTGTTTTCAAACTGCAAAATAATATTATTCAAACGCTGATCAAATGTCTCCACGGGCACAAAACCCAAAAACCAACCCCTCCAAAATCACCCTTAAAAGTCACCAAATCCTCTAGTGACCCTTAAGGCTGATTTTGGAGGGTTAAAGGGGTTTTTGGGTTTTGTGCCTGTAGAGACTTTTGATGAAAACTATTACTTTGCAAAGTTTGAAAACAATTGGCCAAAATCCATTTTCCATAGAAAAATTGCAGGGTCTTTTAAAATGAATTTTTCTCAAAAACAGTTGCTCTTAGAGAACTAAATAAGGTATACCTTTTTGACGCAGAGGGAATTAAAATTAAAAGTCAAGACAAAGCAATATGTTTATATATAAGACATTACTTTACAAATAAAAGTATTCATCACGAGATTAAAAAATATTTTCGAACAAAAAGGTCCGTACTTTATTTTTATACAATTTCAGCTGGAGGTTTCTACTGTTATAGTTAACATTTTGATTAAAGCAATTATTTTTTTTTACCCTTCAGAATCCAAACGATGCCCAACGAAAAGAACATGAAAAATTCGAGCTAGACAAATATGAAGTGTACGCGATGGATGTGCTCATCAGTACCGGCGAAGGAGTAGGTAAAGAAACCGACACCAGGGTCTCGATATTCAAAAAAACTGACGAAACATATCAGTTAAAATTAAAGGCGTCCAGATGGTTTTACACGGAGGTGAATACACTTAAAAATAGCATTTCATTATGAATTGGTAAAATTGAAATTTTTTTAAGGCACCATTCATATTTTAGGTTAGGCAGAAGCACGGGAATATGCCGTTCAATTTGAGATACTTTGAAGACGAAACAAAGACAAAGATGGGTGTAAATGAATGTGCAAAATATAAACTGGTGGAACCGTTTCAGGTGCTCTATGAAAAGCCATGTAAGTTAGTTTTTTTAGACATTGAGTGTTTTAAAGCCTTGAAAAACATGATGATTTTATATTTACTCCAATTGATCCCTCTGATTATGTTGATGTTGATATTTAACTGAAAAATACAAATATTGCATGTTCTTTTGTGTGTTATTTTCATGTATTTATGGTACACTTTTTTTGCAGCTGAAATTGTTGCTCAGTTTAAATTCACAGTCCTCCTAATGCCCAACGGACCACACAGGATAACAGGTAAGAACATAATACCTAACAGTTAACCATATCTTGTTATAAGTAGGTTGAGTTTATTTAAATCATGATTTAAATCACTTAATTTTTATAATTAATTGAAAAAAATATAAATTATTGCCCAGATAACCTCACTGACGACAATTAGCCGGGAATTTACTGCCGGAAATTGTAGTCAAGTTGTCAAGTACAAAATTGAAGGTAAATTGGCAGTAAAAGTCTTACAACTTGGCTACAAAAAGTTACAGTTACCGTAAGAAATTGTCGTTAACTTAACGTCAAACTGGTAACAACTATTGATGGATAACTTTGTTGTCAGGTAACTTTGGTTATCTGGGTACTAGGTGACCCGACAGACGTTTTCCTGTCTTAACTATGAATATTAAAGTTAAATTTGTATAATTAATAAAAAAAATATTCCAAAACCATAGTGTTTATTTTTCTAATGCTTTATGGTACACAACATTCTATCTATGTCTAGTTTTCCGCACAAATTTCTTAATTTTTCTTTAATAAAAACCTTCTCCTGACCAAACACAACAAAAAAGAATTAGCGAAATCCGTCCAGCCGTTCACGCGTGATGCCGTGACCAAGGGAAATAGGACTATATTTTTATATATGACGAATGCGCTAGATCAGTGGTTTCTCAGCTTTTTTCTATGATGCCCCCTTTTTGAAATTAATAAATGGTCGCGCCCCCCCACTTTCCACGACTATACAAACATTTCTTTTACTAAAAAAAGATAAATTTATTTACAAACATAATATTTAAACACTAATTTCTTGGGGGGTTTTTGGGTTGTTGATTTCTTTAAAAGGTTTTTTAAATTCTTTTTTTATTTTTGGAAAGTTTTAACCTAAAAATTTTTCCCCCTTTTTTTTTAATTTTTGTTTTAATTTCCATTAAAATAAAACCCTTTTTTTACATGTAGGTTGTCGAGAATGGTACGTAAAATTTCAAAGCCTTTTTCCCTGATTAAAGGAAGATGGGAAGATATTTTATCTAAAAGGGTGAATTTCATCAAATTTTCAAAGTCATTTTTCCCCTTTAATTGAGTCGTATTTTCAGTCGACTGTTTGTTCTTGCATTTCTTTTTAAAGGATGTTTATTTTAAAAATTTAAAAAAAGTTTTTAAGCAAATTTATGTTCATCATTTTTCATATAAATTAAAAAATTTTGGGTTGGGAAATTTTAAACAAGGGAATTTCTAGAGAAAATTATATGTTGAAAATTTATTTCGTTTTAAAGAGTGTCGCCACTATTCCCCATTAATGAAGCCTTTTGGATGTGAGCAAAAATTTGGTGTTTTTTTTTCATATGTAAATCTTCTTTTTTTATTTAAACTGATTTTTTTTGTTATTTTAAGGAAAAAAATTTGTTTTAAATTTTTTTTAAGCCCCATGCCCCCTTTAATAGTGGTTGGGGCAAAGGGGGGGCCCCCCCCTCCCATTTTGGGAAAAACCACTGCGCAGAATTCACAAAAGGTGTGCCATTTTTCCCCGTAATGTTTGAAAATGTATCCCCAAAATATATATGGGAAACTATCATTTAGCAAATGTTCGATGGCACACATTCTTTTGAAGATTATTTTTTTGCCTTTTTTTCTCTAAAAAAAGTAAAAATTGCCCCACTTGATGTTTATTTTTCCAATTTTCTAATTTCCCCCCAAACTTTTTAATTTTTTTTTTAAAAAACCTTCTCTGACATTAAAAACAAAAAAAAAAAATTATTTTTTTTCCAAAATTTGCGCGAATCATTTTTTTTTTTTTTTATGAAGTTTTAAAACCTTTTTTAAAGGTAACTTAATAGTTTCAAGCCATATTTTTTTTTTTAAAAATTTCAGTAATTTTTTTCTGGCTAAAAAACCCGGCAGCCCCATAAATATATACATTAAAGGGTTTTTTTTCAAATTTAATTGGGGGGTGGAAATTTAAAAATTTTTTAAGAAATTTTTTTAGGAAAAATAAAGAAAAATTCTAAATCGATGCCCCCAGGGGGGAATATGAAACCCCCTTTGATTTTTAAATTTTTTCCCTGGGGATCAAAAAAAAATTTTTTCTAACCGGAGGTAATATAAAACAAATAAAAAAAAAAATTTTTTTAGGTTAAAAAAGGGGAAATATTATAAAATTTCCTTTAAACGATAAAATCATAAAATCTAAGACACCCTTATAACCGAATTCCCAAATATTGAAATTATAACCACCCGTCCAGTAATTACCCAGGGGCCCGGGGGGGACCCCCGGGCCGTAATAACGCACCCCTACTTTACCCCAAAAAATTTCGCAACGGGTAGGTGAAAATTTTGAACGTTAAACGGAGTTCAAATTATTTTGGTACGCAGTCCGGTAAAATCAAGGGTTTTTTGGGCCCGGACCAATGAAATGTTCGAAGACGGAATACACTGTATATTTGGGTTTTTTAAACTATACGAAAGATGGCCCAGAAGGGAATAATCTGACGCATTCGTCATAGGTATAAAAGAATCCCTATTTCCCTTGGTCACGGCATCAGCCGTAAATGGCTGGACGGATTTAGCTAATTTTTTTTTTGTGTTTGTTATTGTCAGGAGAAGGTTCTTATCGAAGAAAAAATTAAGAAAGATGTAAGAAAACTTGGAGATAGATAGATGGATGGATGGATGCAGCTAGAAATTTTTCAAATTTAAACCAAAAAAAAAAAATTTATTTCCCGTTGGGAAAACCCCGATTCAACCGATTTTTGAGGCAGCCCTATCCACGGGGTTTTTAAATAAATTTATGTGATGATTTATATTTACTCCAATTGATCCCTCTGATTAATGTTGATGTAACTTGATACTGACCCTCACAAACGCTTTTGACAAACTGGCTTGTGCAGACATAAGGCGTTAACTTTATATTAATTGTACAGGTTTACCGTTCGAATCCGAGCAGTACGAATCGGAGCACTCCATCACAGATCCAGACCTCAAAGCGTTGTTGAACAGTTCCGCCAATCCGAAATCGGCGAAAAAAGAAAAAAATCGAAAGCGCGCGGAACCCACCCTTTGGAGGTCAGGCGGCATTTAATTCGGGGTTTTCTATTTTTTTTTTACCGGTTTTTTATAACTTTTACTATCTAATGTCACTATTGGCCCCTTTTTTTTACTTAATAAAAAAGCATTGTTTGTTTTTTAAGGTTTTTTTTTTTTTTGTTTGGGTAATAAAATCTTTTAAAGGTTCTGAGAGCGTAGTAAATATATATATTACAGCTCCTAGTATCAGAGAGGGACATTCTCCATTAGTTTTTCATTATTGTTTCAATTAAAAAAAAAAAAAATGTGTAAAATTCTTAAAAAGCCGATGTAGCTTTTGACAAGGACAGTTGTAGTTTTCACTATAGACGAACAAAACAATGCTAAATTTTTGGTAATAGGTCAAGAGAAAATACGTTTACACTCTGCTATATAAACGAACACTGTTGCCAAAGCTATAACAGTGGTAACAGTAATTAGGAATTTTGTTCTGTGGAAAATAGGCCAAATTCGTTGTAATATTGATAATTAAATTCATTTTGCTGTATAATATTAAAATTTTAATTAAGAATACTCATTTTAATGTGTTATTATTACCACTACAGAGAAAACACAACACAGAAACAACAACACGATATGCAAGACATCAAATTAATTAAATGTATATAATTAAAAATTATTTACATATAATACTTTTATTAAACTCATTATGTTAAATAAATTCAATAATAGAAAATACTTTTAGATATTCTGATGATGGTTTAATTCAATAAACCAAAACGTCAATTAAACACTGATTTTTATTTTAAAAAATGACCGAAAAAACCGAAAAGGTAAACAGTAAAGTTTATTTATTACAAACGGTCAAGAAAACAAACCAATTAAATGAATATTGATTTTTGTTGTTTAATTCCAGCATGTCTTGTTATGTGTGGATGTCATAAAATTGAAAATATAATTTGAAGAATTCTAAATTATATTTAACATCGTGTATCACATCCACTATAAATATATTTTTTAATCAGAATTTAATTCCCCAAAGTAAAAATTTACATACCTAAAATTTTATTATTGTAAAGCAAAAATTTTTAAAATTATTACAAAGGATTTGGGCTATTGCCCACAGAAATAATTCCTAAATAATATTACCATTGTTAAAGCTTTGGCAACAGTGTTCGTTTATATAGCAGCGTGTGAACATATTTTCTCTCGACCTATTACCAAAAATGTAGCATTGTTTTGTGCGTCTATAGTGAGAACTCTAATTGTCTTTGCTTTTGATCATTAAGTTTTTAATTTTAATTATGAAATATAGACATCCTTAAATGAAGGTACTTTCTTTAAAGTCAGCCCTTTTTTTCAAGGCTTTTGGTTGTTTTTATGAACTGAACAAATATTTGTTACGTGTCCTAGTGAATGTTTAGTTTTAAAATCCTTTAAACATGGGTTGATCACAAAAGCATTAATTTTTTTTTTAAAGGGCAACTTATTGTTATTCACTAAAATATCTCTTTACTTTACATTGCTGCGGTATTAAAATTTGCAGAAATAAATAAAAAATGGCGATTTTACAGTTAGAGGCATGAAGTTAAACACTGAATATTTTATGCCACTCACTGTACTGTTTTTTTTTTTTTTTTTTTTTTATTTTGATTAATTATTTGTAGCTACAGTGCTTATTTGGAGTAGAAAGTGCCAGAGGGTCGATTATTTCTGCCTAAAAATTTTTTTCCCTCGTGTTTTTCTATACATCTATGAAAATTTGTTCTCTAAAATAAGTTCGTATACACACAACAAGAAATTAAATTATGTGTTTCTTTTTACTTTGAAATTATTATTTTTTTGCCAATGCCATATAAGTACATAAATAAATTTGTGGAATGAATTTAATTTAAAACGCCGTAAAGTATAGAGATTTTGAAATACTGGCATATTTATTTTTTGCAACATTTTAAAAAAATATTGTATCACAACGACGAGCTCTGTTAAAATTTTATTATTTTATTAGGTACAAATTTCCCTTGTTATGAAAGGAAATTTTTAAATCTTTTTACATATAAATACAATTTCTGACACATTGTCGACTTAAATGTAAATTTGACGAATAATAAAGTGTATTTTGAAAATTCTTGTTTTATTTTAGCACTAGCTGACGCGACATATGTTATATTAACGAATATTGAATTCGAATTGGTATAATTAAAAAATATATATTCTAAAAACAGTGTTTATAGTACATTATCTAATCTATCCATTCATCTACAATTCTATCTACCTATGTATCCATCCACCTATCTATTTTTATTTTTCCGCACAACTTTCTTAATTTTATCTTTAATAGGAACCTTCTTCTGACAGTAACAAACACATCAAAATTATGACTATGACGAATGCGCTAGATTATTCGCGAAAGGTCCATCTTTCCGTAAAGTTTAAAAATTTATCTCTGGATTATTCATAGGAAACTATCAATTAGCAAATAGTTTGTCCACAGATTGTTAGATAGCACAAAGTCTCTTAAAGATTATGTTTTTGCCTCTTTCTCGTAGAGGACGCTAAGGTAAAAATACTACCCTGCTTGCATGATCGTTATGTTTTCATAAATTTTCCAATTTTCTGCACAACATTCTAAATTTTTTCTTTAATAAGAACCTTCTTCGGATAATAACAAATACAAGAAAAAAAGAATTAGCGAAATCCGTCTAGTCTCGCACGCTTGTTCGCACTTCTTAGCAGCAAGGCTGCCTCTATGGGTATATGCTCGAAGGTTAAAATAGGTTTGTTATCTTCATGGTATATATTATTATATTATATATACCTTAATTTCTTATTTTTTTTTTATGTTATTTGTCTGTATAACATATTTTATTCAACTTTTATATTATTTTCATGTTATTTGTTTAAATAAATCTACTTTAAAAATAATCAAGCTATTCTTTATTTGCCATTGATTACCAAAGTATTAATATCAATATAGGTATTTATTTAAACGATACACAGAGAAAACCTAGCATAAAACATAAAATTATTAAAAAAGTTTTAAATATAAATGACACAAAAGTTAAAAAAAAAAAAAATTAACAACACAGACGGAAAAATTTTGCGAATTCGTAATTCACAAATCCCATTTCAATATGAACTAGAAATTGCGTTTTTATCAAATAATACATTTTCCGACGTCGTTGAACTATTTTCTTTAATCTTGGAAAGAATTTTTAAAACTTGCTTTATAATACATCCGTTATTTTGGTTTGTCATACACAACAGTTTATGACAAGGAAATTATTTTAATGAGTTAGTTATATTATGACGTAAAGAAAAATAAAGACTATCTAAAATTTAACAAATTATCAATACTGCTTTCCACATAGAATTAATACAGGAATCTGTTCTTTACTTGGTAATTTGTTCACCCAACGCTAGATGACGCAGACTAATAATAAAATAATATTTCAGCTACCGTTCGAAAGATAGCACTAACAATAAATTTGTACCTACAGTAGACGATCTCATAATAGTAGAGAACTTTCACAGCCCTACTTCACTACAAGCCGTGAACAACCACTTGGCAACGCCGCACCGGCAAGAGATTCCGATCGGTTTCCCTGAGCGCGATGAGCAATCCGGGTATCGAGGCGCATTTTTTAAAATTTATTTAGGCTCAATTCAAAGATCGCGTAAATAGTATTGATATTTCCATTAAAATAATTAAATCAGTATAATAATTGAAAAATAAATATATTTATATAATATTTAAACTCTAAAACAAATTAATTTTTTGCATAGGTCAAGGCATAAGAACATGATGCTGTTTTAAAGGGAAAAAAGTGTAATTTAAATTTAGTTAGTAATTGTACTTAGTTTAGTTTTGTTTATTTATTTATTAAATGTGTCTAGTTTCCTTTTTTTTTTTTTTGACTCAGCCTTTTCCGATTTTCTGTGGGATTTTTTTTATTTCTTTTTTTAAAAAATTATTTAAAAAAAAATGTTTGAAAAAATAGAGCACATCATAATGAACATATTTTTGTTCTCGTTACCACAAATACACGAGCATAAATCTTAAAGCCTTCATGTTGTCTAGTGCTTAAATTAGTTAGATCACACAGGATAGCTTTTTGATTTTCCATTTTAGGAGTCACCCCAGTTTTGGGGTCATTAATAATTTTCTCAAAAATCGCGCACATATGGAACAGAACGTCTTTAACAATTTATGTAGGAACCTTAAACCGCCACGTTGTAGACAATCAAAGTATTCGTCGTCAATTAGGTTTCCTTACTTTCAACAAGAAAAGAAACACAGGTGTTACAATTATTATATTTTTTTACAATTTTGTGGGCAGCATAACCGGCTATATAAATTTGTACCGATTTGTCAATTTCATATTCATTTAGGTATTCAGTTTCAAGTAAAAACAAAAATTTTCAGTGTAATTATTTTGAGGTATTGTCCAATCAAGATCATTTTCCTGGATACAGCTGTCTCCTGTTTTTAATCTCAGCTAAAGAGAAATTACCATCAGCAGCGCTTCTAAATATATGTTTGAGTCTAATTTTTTCTCAGCATTTAAAATATCATCAAAGCTAACATTGTAATTACAACCTCCGAGAAGTCTGTATTTACCAAATCTTTTTCTAACTTTTCAGTAGTAAATTTACCTGGTAAAATATACGACAAATCAAATTTTGAAAATGAATAGTCAATTATTTCTAGTAAAACAGAGGTACTATCGCAAAGTGCAGAATAGGTGTCGTTTGTAAGGCGACCATTATTGTTTCAAGTTTATGCCAAGCTTTCAGCAGGACTTTTTCGGGAAACAGGGACTGTTTTTGAGAAGTAATGTGGTAAATTTGGAAAAATACTAGGCACTGCATTTAACTTTAGTCTAGTTTTGGTAGGTACCTTTTGCATTGACCCATCTGGCAAGCGATAATCATCCTCTAATAATGTCACTTTCTACAAAATGCTTAGCGCAAACCACAGAATATTTTGAGGGTGACCATGACTGTCTAGGAATATTCCTAAGCCAATGGGCTTTAAGGTTTTCGTCCTTTGGAAAGGTGAAAACAGATACAGCTGGTTCTCCTGCATCAAGAGAAGTTTTATAATTGGATTTGCACCCAGGCACACAACAAGGACTTGGCATGGTAAATTAATTAAATTGAGAAAAATACCGATAAGATTACCAGGAAAATAATAATAATAACAGTAACTAAATAGTATCTAATAAGCAGGCACCAAGTACCTATGCAACGCAATAACAAAAATCAAACGAACGACAAAATTCCAAAATGTATACCTACGTACTTACGGTAATTTCCAATGCTAAATTTGTTACTGTTTTTAAAAAATAACTAAAAAATACCTTCAAAATTAAAGCCAAACACGAATCATTAAAACACACTTTCAATTTGAATTATTTTTAAAAAGCACCACCACAAAATGTCAAGTTCATTTGCCGCCATTTACTTTAAGTACTTTATAACACCGGACTTTTCACCCGCAGATATTCTTGTTTTTACGCAATGTCTGCGGAAAAAAACTGTCCCGGTCACTCACAAATTTCACACAGTAAGACCTTTTACAGGTTTAGTCTTTATCTTAACAATATTTTCTTTCAAAAAAGTTGATTTATTCACAATAACACAACAGAGAAACAGGTCATTCAACGTAAATCATATGACTAAACGTGTGTCGCTAGATCTGAGGGCATAGTTGCCAGATTTCCTTGTTCACGGCTTGTAGTGAAGTAGGGCTGTGGCACTTTAATTAAAAGAATGTCAGCCTTTCGGCATATACTATCTAGAGGCACCCCTGCCGCTTAAGAGTGCAATGCAGAGCGAAAATGAGTGCGAGAGAAATTATTTGAATCGGCAAATTAGATTCGCTGTGAGAGAGAGACAGCAACGGCGATGACTGCTGTTTTCTCTTTATTCTTGGGCCACTTTTTGAGTGAAACAGCTATAAGAGATGGTACTCCTTACCTCTACCCTCCATAATCTCACCCCTCCTCGAATATACGGTCTTATTAACCTAACTTTTTTCACGTTACTTCTTTAGTCTTGTTCGGTCTTGTTTGTTTTGTGGTTGATTCTAAAACACTAGCAGATTATGGGAAAACCAAAAGAGAGTAAGCCAGAAATCAAGAAAAAGGGCAAAATAAAGGTATTTACCAAGAAAAAGAAGACAGCAGAGCCGGAAAATGTGGTTATTGAGAGATTAAAATCACAATATGAAACTGTAAGTTAAAAATTCTCTTAAAAATCTACGTCTTTACTCATATTATTTTATGTTTTAGATTGATACTAGTAAATTATCAAAATTCACCGATCTCCCGCTTAGTCACAAAACTATCAAAGGGCTAAAGGAATCAAAATACTATACCCTTACAGATATTCAGAAAGAAAGCATCGGTCTTGCCCTGCAAGGCAAAGACATACTAGGTGCTGCGCAGACAGGTTCTGGTAAGACTCTGGCGTTCCTTGTGCCCATTTTAGAGCGTCTTTATTGTGAACAATGGACACGGTTGGACGGTGTAGGAGCTCTCGTGATAACTCCTACAAGAGAGCTTGCATATCAGATATTCGAGACTCTAAGGAGAATAGGTAAATACCAAGACTTTTCTGCTGGTTTAATTATTGGAGGAAAGGATTTGAAGTTTGAAAGAAGGCGTATGGACCAATGTAATATAGTTATCTGTACCCCAGGACGATTGTTACAACATATGGATGAAAACCCTTTATTTGATTGTGTTAATATGAAGATTCTGGTGCTTGATGAGGCAGATAGGTGTTTGGATATGGGATTTAAACAAACAATGAATGCTATTATTGCAAATCTTCCTGTTGTGAGACAAACATTATTGTTTTCTGCGACTCAGACTAAGTCAGTTCAAGATTTAGCTAGGTTAGTATTATTTAAATGTGGGAAACATATATAATTTGGTGGTTCGTTGTCGTTTAACTTCCATTGATTTGATAAAAATAAAAATTTCAGATAAATCAAAATATTGCTGTTTAAAAAAGACATTTAAGTTTAACAAAGCCATAATTTAGCTTATATTTTTGCTTATTTTTTAGATTAAGTTTAAAAGATCCTTCATACGTGAGTGTACATGAGATGACCACTCCCAAAGGACTACAGCAAAGCTATGTGGTGTGTGAGCTACATGAAAAACTGCCCAACATTTGGAGTTTTATTAGAAATCATCTGAAACAGAAGACAATTATCTTTTTTTCAACTTGTAAAGAAGTCAAGTATTTCTATGAAATGTTTTGCAAGTAAGTATTTAGTGCACTGACTTAAATTTTGGTCTTAAAATAAAAAGTTTCTTATGGTCAGTTGTACGACGATTATTTTAAGTAGATCTTTACTAACGATCTCTTAAAGTTAAGGGCAACTTCGAATTTTCTTCGTTTTCACTATTAGATTCTTATGACAACTTAACTAATAGTACTTAAAAAGGTGGCAACATACCATTAAACATGGCGGACGCGCTTGCGCTAAGCATGCCTTTAAAAGGCCTATTATTGACCTCTTCAATCCGAAAAATCAAAATAAACTGATATCTCTCCTTTTCTAGCTTGTGTGTAATAAAATGATAGTAGTAATCTTACTTCAATTTTTGTTAATATTGAATCTATAAAAAAGATTTTGTTTTCTTTTCATAGATTAAGACCAGGTTTAAGTCTTCTACCTCTTTACGGAACCCTACATCAACTGAGACGCATGAAAATCTATGAAGAATTCTGTCGAAAACAGTCGGCTGTACTTTTTGCTACAGACTTAGCAGCCAGAGGTTTGGATTTTCCCGAAGTCCATTGGGTAGTACAAGCAGATTGTCCTGAGGATGTAGAAACATATATACATAGGTAAGGATAAATAATTATCATATTTATTTATTTTTACATGGACTGAATTAAATTTGTCCTATTTTTTTTCATAAGACTTTGGTGACTTTCAAAAAATGCTTAAAAGAATTATTTATTTATTCAGAATTTGTTTGTAGGGTTGGAAGAACTGCTAGATATCACAAGGGTGGTGAAAGTTTATTGTTGTTAATGCCTTCCGAAATAAAAATGGTGGAGAAATTATTGGAGAAGAAGATTCCTATTGAAAAAATTGAGTAAGTATACTGAAAGGTTTAATTTTTTTTCCTATATTAGTTTAATTCCTGATGCAGTATTTTAAATGGACCAAAAATTTAGGGCTGTTCCAAATAAGATCGAATACGCTTTACCAAAAGTTAGATTTTCTCAATGCTTGAAAATATTATTTTTGTAGGAGACTGTATACAGTACATGAAAACTTTCAAAAATCAATATCTTTTTAACAAAACGATCAAAAAATGTAGTTTTTTTTTTAAATTTTCTACTACTCCAATTTATATAATTCATTAGTATTTAAAAAATATCGTAAGAACAGTTTTCGAGATATTCCGAAATGAAAGGCCTAAAATGAAAGCACTAAAAAGGCCAAAATGTCGCTGATCACGATTATGATGTTCAAATTGACCCACAGCCGACCTAGAACTCAGGAACACCGATAAACGTCATCTCCGTGGGACTCTCCAAAAATTCACGCGGGGAAGAAGAGAAACTCGACGCCCGGGGGTTTTTTAGGTCGCTAAATCCAAATATTGCATCGGCGAACACCCCCGGGCACCTGGTGCGCCGGAACCTGGACGTGGAGGTCATCTCCGAGAGTTTTCCTGACAAGATTGCCAAAAACAACACGAAAATCATTGTAGGGGCGCTTTTGGACCGTTGAATCTAAATTTCACGCTCGAAAACGACCCCCTAAACACCTGGTGCACCGGAACCTGGGTCTGAACGTCGTCTTCGAGGGTTTTTCAGACACGACTGCAAAAGACAAACCGAAAATTGTTATGAGGGTTTTTTGGGGCGCTGAATCCAAATTTCACCCCGCAAACGTACCTACGGACACCTGGTGCACCGAAACCACGGCTCGAACGTCATCTCCGAGGGTTTTCCTCACACAATCGAAGAAGATGAACCCAGAATCGTTATGGGGGTTTTTTGGGGCGCTGAATTCGAATTTCACGTCGAAACGACCCTCCCAACACCTGGTGCATCAGAACCTTTATATTGACATCGATGTCATTCCCATGAATGTCAATCAAACCTAATATACTAGAGACTGATGTCAATACTGCATTAGCTGTGTGGAATTGTTGAGTCTAGTTAAATTATGTGAGGAGGAAAGGAATTGAATGAATATTTATGTAATTGGTGTTTATATAATTTTTTATTGAACTCGAATCAAATACAATCAAATTGTAACTTTACCTTACCTTATTACTTAACAACTTTTATTTTTAATTACATACCTAAATATCAAATTCTTCATCAAGTGACAAATCGCTAGTCTCGGGGATGACGTCCACGTCCAGGTTTCGGAGCACCAGGTGTCCGGTGGTATTCGCCCATGCCACATTTGAATTCAGCGACCCAAAAAACCCCCCATAACGATTTTCGGTTCGTCTTTTTCGATTGTGTGAGGAAAACCCTCGGAGATGAGGTCCGCGTCCAGGTTCCGGTGCACCAGGTGTTCAGCGGGTCGTTTACAAGCGTGAAATTTGGAGTCAGCGCCCCTTGGCAATCTTGTCAGAAAAACTCTTGGAGATGGCCTCCAAGTCCAGGTTCCGGCGCACCAGGTGTCCGGGGGATGTTTGCCGATGCCATATTTAAATTCAGCGACCTAAAAAACCAACGGGCGTCGAGTTTTTCACCTTCCCCGCGTGAATTTTGTGAGAGTCCCATGCAGATGACGTTCATCGGCGTTCCTGAGCTCTAGGTCGGCTTTGGGTCAATTTGAACATCATAATCGTGATCAGCGACCTCTAAAACCCCCGAAAACTGGATTTGGGCCAGTTCTGACTCCTATTTATAAAGTTATTGAATCTTCCAAACACAGTCCTAAAAAAATGCATTTTTCAAATGCATTTTTGGCGGCAGCAATGCAATTTGCGGTTTGTACAAGTCACAAAGTAGGTACATTTTTGACAAAAAATTTTTGGAAAAAATTTGTATATAATTTATGTCATCACTACTCCACTAATTTTAGCAATTTTTTTTAACAGAATCAATCCTATGAGACTCCAAAACCCGGTAAGGAAGATGGAAGTTCTACTAACAAAAGACTTGACACTCAAAGACACTGCTCAAAGGGCCGTGAGCCACTATGCCAGAGCCGTTTATTTCATGAAGCACAAAGACGTATTCGACGTGCAGGCTTTAGACTTTGACTCGTTTTCAAAGAGTCTAGGACTGAGCGTGGCTCCCAGAATAAGATTCTTGGATAAAATGAACAAGAAACAGAGCTTACAGAAGGATGGAGCGAGTGAAAGACTTCAGGTGAATGTTGATGGACTTAATGCGGTCCAGAAACAGAATAATAAAGTATATTTCGGCGGTGATGACGATGATGATAATGGTAATAAAGATGATGGTAGTGAAAGTGATAATAATGATGATATTAAGACAGCAGTTAGGTAGGTTGATCAGTTATATTTTTTTTACCATGCTTTTTCTATATGGAATTTTGTTTTGATCCATTGGCGATAATAGATTTAACGACAAATATAAGATATACTAAAAGTCGAGGCTCTTGATTAAGATTACTTTTTATATTGTTTTGGAACTAAAAAGTGAATTTATTTTCAGTATAAAATTTTTTTGTTTCAGTATAGAAAGCACAATAATCAATTATAATCAATTTTTTTCGAAATAAGATTAACATAGAAATTAGGTTATTATCAAAATAATTCAATTATAGTAAAAAAGGTGGGGTGTAATTAATTTACTATACAGGGTGTTCCTTAGACATGCTAATATTTAAGGGGGTTATTCTTGGACTCATTTTAAGAAAAAAAAATATGAATATGTATGTCTTAGAAGTCTTAACTTCTGAGATACAGGGTGATAAAGTTTAAAAAGAAACAGTTTTTTTAATAATAACTGAAATAATATTGTAGACATCTTTAAAAAAATTTGGTACATGTTTAATGTATTTTTTTTTTAATTTTCTCTACCAGTGGCGTCGTACGGGTTATGTATTAAATGTTTTTGGAGAAAAAATACTACGCCCCTGCTTCCTCTTAAAATAAAAATTAGTTTTAAAATCCTCATTCATTTTTGAGCAAATTTAATCGACCGATTTTTCTTTGTCCGACGCATGGTTTTCGCTTAAAAAAATAAAAATTGTTTTACTTCAGGATCAATTTCTCAATTCAATCACATTTTTGTTTATATCTTCTTTATTATTCATCCTATTAAAAATGTTTATATAACTTTTCATATAGACAATTTCAAAAGCTGTATTCTTTGTTTCATAAGATTTTTTGCATCTCTTACAGTTTTTTAGATATTGACGTTTTAAATTTAAAAAAAAATCGTTAATATCTCAAAAATTATAAGAGATACAAAAAATTTTACGGAACAAAAAATACAGCTTTTCTAATTATATATATATATATATATATATATATATATATATATATATATATATATATATATATATATATATATATATATATATATATATATATATATATATATATAAAAAGTTCTATAAAAATTTTTGATAGGATGAATAATACCAGAGATATAAACAAACATGTGATTTTTACCAAAAATTTCAGTCCAAAAGGAAAAAAATATTTATAATTTTGTTATTTTTTTAATATAAATCATTTATTTTAATCATTTGAATTTCAAACCACTTAAAATTTGAAACCAAAATCCAAAAATAAGAAGTTTCTAATATTAAAATTATTTCCAGGGGCATACCTTGAGAAAATCCCGAAAATTCGTTTTTTTTATTATAACTCGAAAAGTAATGCATTTAGACAATAAGGTTATAACCCAAATTAAAGGTCTTGTAAAAATACATAATTCATGTCATATAAAATTTCATGTAGCTTTTACAGTTTTTGAGATATTGACGTTTAAAATTAAAAAAAAATCGTTAATATCTCAAAAACTAAGAAAGGTACAAAAAATGTATAAAACAGAAAATACAGGTTTCCACATTGTCTATATAAAAAGTTATATAAACATTTTCGATACTATAAGTAATAAAGGAGAAATAAACAAAAATGTGATTAAATTGAGGAATTGATTCTGAAATAAAACGATTTTTATTTTTTTAAGCAAAAACCATGCGTCGGACAAATAAAAACCAGGAGATCAAATTTTCTCAAAAATAAATGAGGATTTTAAAAGTAATTTTTATTTTAAGATAAAGCAGCAGCGTAATATTTTTTTCTCCAAAAATATTCAATGCAAAACCTGTACGGACGTCACTGGAAGAATAAATAAAAATTTGTGTACAGAAGACATGTACCAAATTTCATAAAAAGGTCTACAATATTAGCTTAGTTATTATTAAAAAACTGATTTTTTTAAAACTTTATCACCCTGTATCTCAAAAGTTAAGACTTTTAGGACATACGTTCATAGAAAGTTTTTTTCTTAAAATGAGTTCAAGAATCACCTCCTTAAATATTTGAAATTGATTACTATTTATTATTATAGAAAAATCAAACACAAAGAAAATAGGTTATCGGATGATAGTGGTATACTGGAATCTGACGAAGATCTTCCTAAACCTTCACAACTAAAACCGACAAAACAGAAAGAATCAAAATCTTCCAGCGTTAATTTTGGAATACCCGATAGTGACAGTGAAGATGATGTTCTTCAGAGCAAAAGAAAGGACCACGATATTGAGACGCCAATAGATCTTCCGCCAATAGAAACCTTCCTTTCAAGAGGTAAGTACTGTTGATATTGCGACACTGTAAAATGACGGCAAGGGTCCTTAGATATCGTTCGAATGTTTATCGGCCTCTTGCGGATGTAATCATGAGCAAAAAAGATGAAATGTGAAACAAATATAGCCGCGTTAGTCGGATCCAGAGTTAGTTATTGATTCAAAAAATTTATATACACAGTCAACCAAAGTCAGTGTTATCTACAAGTATTCTAAGATAAAATATTAAGTTGAATATCCTCTTTTGTTATATTCTGTCTTGTTCTTAAATATTGGGTAATAATATAAGTACTTAAAAAATGGATAATTTTTTTTATTATATTTATTTTACCCCTTTTTTATTTTCATTTAATAGCAAAGCTTCACTTTTAAACGCCGCAACCATGTATACAGGAGGATTTTTTTCAGCAAACGGCCGCGACATTTGAAACTAAAGCTTTGCAATTTCATGAAAAAAAGGTGTAAAATAAATATAAAACCAAGTTTTTAAAATATTTTCTGCCAATTTAGTGTAAATTTTAAGAGTTGTGTACAAAATAAAGGGAAATATAGAGAAAGTGAGGTTAGTTTAATTTTCAAGTTTGATTTCCGACCAAATTTTTTTTAAGATTAGAAATTTCTAGACAATTGCCAAAAAATTATAATGGGACGTAAATCAGGAAAATGAAGAGGTCAAATTAAATTCTTTTTTTATAGAGAACCTGCGTGACCTGCCTGATTATGCACTAGTGCTCATGGTGGAAAAATTTAGCATTTAGTATGTGAGCGAAATTAAATTTTATACTGATCGCCATAGTAATTATAAATTAATTATTAACGTAAAAAATGTCAAACATTCAAATTATAAACAGTTGGTTTCAAAAAATAAATTTCCCGGATTTACGAGTAACATCTGGACTAAAAAAAATTAAATTTATTATCGTAATAAATATACAGTGTGTACATGATGTATGAAACAAATTTATTATTTGCTTAAGCAAAAAAAAATAAAATTGCCTTGAACATAAAATAAAAATATACAAGGTGCCTCGTGTAGTAGATATGTGTCATCGACGATTTTTTTAAAATTCAAACCCCCATATTTTTTTGCAGATTTGTAACCTCCAAGAAAATCTGATTTTAAAAATAAAAAATTCTTATGGCTTCAATGAATAGTTTTGTAGGTACAGGGTCTTATTTTTTTTTTGTTATTTTTCTTAATTTTATGTTACACCTGAAAACGCTTTTTAATATCTGTCTTGCAACTATGGTAATGTTTGTTTTGCTAACAAAATAATATTTTTTGTCAAGTATTTGAGTAATATCATTAAATTACTTATGCATTTATCTACTTCGCAAAGGATATAAATCATTATGTACACAATGCTTTAACACCCTGTAACTACGAAATTGCCACCTAAAACCATACATATTTTATGTTTTTAAAATCGCCTCTTCTTGGAGATTATAAATCTGCACTAAAATATGGCAGATTCTGTTGTAAAAATCATCGATATTGTCATATCTACTACATGAGTAACCCTGTATATTTTATGTCAAAAAAAGCGTAAATTAAAATTATAATTTACGTGTTGAGGAAATTATCATTTTTTTTGCTTATGCAAATAATGAATTTGCTCCATACATTATGTACACACTGTATATACAGTTACTTAATACGACTGCTTTTATCCACTTTTCTCGATGTTCTATTAAGTGAGGTTTTGATGGAAACGAATAAAATTTTATATTTGACTCAGTTTTACCGCATTATGACACAACACAACACAACAATCTGTGTTACCAGATCTTGGCTTGTTTTAAACGTTTTTTCCACTATAATCGCTAATTATAACTTTTTTTTTAGTTTTTATTGTTTCAATAAGTTATTGTAATAAATTTATGTATTAAATTTGTAAAGATTTCAAAGAAATAATTAATAAAAAATTGCGATTCGTGAGTCAGTATTGAAGTGTATGTTTATAAACAGTTTGTCCTCACGTACGAACTTACAAAACTAATGAGAAAGGCGCCACTAGTTCTTGTCAGGTTCTCTAGAAGAAAACTTTTTTTCACAATTGGGTGGTTAAAAAATATTGAGATAGATATGATCTTTATTTACATTTAATCTCGTTTTTAGGACACAAATCGAGCAAGAAAGCAATAACCAAGGCTGCCGTAGTGAAAAAAATGCTTAAAAAGAACATCGTTCAGAATAAAAAGATAATTTTCGACGACGAAGGTGCCACACTCGTCCAAGGAGCGAAAGAAAGAAAGTCCGAGTTAGCGAGAGAATTCGAGAACGATCCCGAAGGAGGTTTAGATATCGATAAAGCGAAATTAGTGTTAAGAGAGGAGGATAAGTTCGATAAACAAATGTTTAAAGCGAAAGTTAAGGCCAAACACAAAGAACAAAAGAGGAAGCTTAAAGAACAGAAACGTTTAGAGAAAGAAGGAGAGAGAGATGAATTCGGAGAAAGCGATAGTGACGAAGGTGAGTGTTGAGATTTTATTTTAACATATTTTGTATAAATTCTCAAATTTTTCTTGTACTTAACCGTTTTTGTTTCTAGCTCCCGACTTGTCGTGGCTGCCCGACCCAGACAAAGTTTACGGCAAAAAAAACGTTGAAGACGCGGAAGGTAGTGACGTTAATAATGAATCGATGGATAACGCTACTATAAATGTAGAGAAAAAAGTAAAGAAAGACAAGTAAGTTTAATTTGTAGATAAAGACAAACTTTAGATTATTTTTGATAAAATAGTTATTGTATTAATCTAATAATCTATACAGGCAGGTTAGGATATTGTCGACAGTGTTGTCATTTCGTAAAATATTTATTAGCAATTTTAGAAATGTTTTAAAAATCATACATTTTATAAAAGTTTTTATTTGAAAAATAGCTCAGCAAGGCAATGTCTTTGAGCATTTATTAAAATGAGAATACTTTTAAGTTTATTTTTTGGAGTTATTTTTTATTATTAGGATTTCTATTACTTTCATTAATTTTTAAGAAGGTTTATGGGTTTATTTTTTTAGAATAGAAGTTTTTATTTAATTTTTAGGCTTTAGTCTGATACAAATTCAACAATCTGTTAATTAGTGTTGTATTAAATACAACAGTGATTAACATGACAGCATAAAAACGAAAATGTAAACAATCTCCAAAAAATGCGATTGACAATCACTCCTTTAACGTCCGGGGTATTGCTGATACTGCCGAGTTTGAAGGCTACTGTGAAGCACACACATCGCGTTTAAATTACACAGCTCCACAAAAAAAAGGTTGAAGGTCTGAAAGACTTGACCATGGTATCTTTATGTTTTCGAGGTCGCTGAATCTGAATGCGTGGTCTGTTTGACCCCATCAAATTTGGTTTCGATTTGACCTTGAAATGCTTTTGATCCTGACCTGATGGGATCAAACTGACCCCGGATTCAGCGACCTCAAAACATAAAGATACGATGGTTAAGTCTTTCTTCAACCCTTTTTTTTGAGGGGCTGTGTTATTATCGCCTATACATATACGATTTGTTTTTTGAGTTTATATCTGCGACACAAGAAAATATTCTTTCCGCATAGGGATTTAAATAAGGCAAAAAAAGTATTATGTTTATTAAAATTTTTAATTTGGGAATAGTATATTACATACCGAGAGTGGTAAGAAGCCCATTACACACGATTTCGAAAATTACGGTACGAGCGTGAGCGAGTACCGTAATCAAGAGTGTTAATGGCTTACCCTAGAATTGTGTACTATACTTTTTCTACGACTTTATGCTTAGTTTTTTATAAATAAAAGCAGATTATGTAAACTTTAAGTAACAATACAAATAATAATACAAACATTTGCGTTGTCAAGGCGATGCTATTTGTTTCATAGCCAGCTTTACGTAAAATCTATTGAAAGTTTTCAAGATTTTGGGGGCTCGCGGCTAATGCGATTGTGGAACTGTTACGTAATATATATATTACGAACTGCCCTTACGCACAGTTTGGCTTCTTACAGTATAGTGTTTGTAATTAGAGATTTACTGATAAAGTAGACGGTGTGTAATTAGGTTCTTACTAATATAGGAGTAGAAAAATATGTAATCATCATTAAAATTTTTATTCTGACATTGGTTGCCCTTGTGAATGATACTCAACAAAGAATATTCTAGAAAAATAGTCTTAATGTAAATTTTTTGCAATTTAATGTACTTTGCGAAAATTCCCGTTCTGAGATTACTTTCCCCTTTTTGCCTCCAAACTTTCAAAATACCCGCAAAACGGGAAATTTCCTGCTAGTTGGCAATACTGGTTCGCCCGAATGCCCGCGGTATTACCCTCTTCTTGTTAGGCCGGTAGAAAGGGAATCGGCCACAGCACGTTTTCCGTCTGTCTTTATTTCGTTCAAACCTTTGTCTTTTAAATTGACCAGGGTTCGTAAATATCATGATATTTATTGAAAATATCAAAATATCCGATATTAACGATATATATCGGATATATATCCAAAAAGTTGATATATATCAATGCTTCTGATATTTTCGGACTTTTTAAATAACACTTCTGCTTTTAAAATAATGTGTTTAAAACAGTAATAAAACATATATTACAACGTTTCAAAGTTTATTTTATAAAAATAAATCATAAAAATCTTAAACTCAAAACAATAAATTTTAAAAATAAAGGTACTTTCTTAAGGAACGATAGTTCATATGAATATATTATGTGAAAGAACTAAAAATATTAAAACTTAAAAAAAAACACATATTTTTTTCTAAGACTGCCCAGATTACATTAAATACTCGTATGTAGCAAGTGTGCAAGTGGCACATCATCTTCTTCAGAATCTGAGGCTAAAAAAAGGAATACTGAGGACCGCATCAGATCCTCCTGTTGTCTCTGTTTCCCAGACGAAGTCCAAATTGACACATTTGGTTGCAGTATTTTGATTAAAGTGCCTAAACAAAATGTAAGCTTGGCAGCTTTTTCATTTCTACTTATTCCTAAGTTTGCTGTAACAAGACCAAAAGCAGAAAATGTTCAAGGCCTGCAGATGCCAAAACTGCTATCAAATGCTTACTACATATATCTAGGAAACCAGTTTTTAATTCAGACCAATTGAAGTACTTTTCCCAACTAAACTAATAGAAGGAATAGGCTTTGACTCGGTGCTTGCCATTGCTATAGGAATAAATTCAGGATTGATCTTTTGTAAATATTCAATAATAATAACGCTTCTCCACATTACTTACTTAAATAAAGTCCACGAAATCTATGATCCAATAAGTTGGCTAAATAATGTGCGGGTGTCAAAGCTATTTCCTTTCGCTTTTTAAACTGTTTTAAAACATTTGCTGTTCCTTAAGACCCTCTCCTAACTGCCTAACCTCCTCCATATTTCAACAGCCACTCCTATTGCAGAACCGTCTCGTTGCATTCTATCCAAAGCAACTGCAATAGGTTTCATTCTTCGCAAGAAATCTTTTGCAAAATTAATAATTTTTTATCTGATATATATCAAGATTTTCGATATTTATTGAGGTGAAAATATCATGATATATATCGTGATATATATCATGATATATATCAGCTGATATATATCTGCGAACCCTGAAATTGACATCTCCTTTTATCGCACTGAAAATCTCTGGATGCAAAATTGGTTTGCCACCTGTGTATATAAAAATGAATCCTTATTTCCTTGATCACGGCATCGGCATCACGCGTGAACTGCTGGACGGATTTCGCTAATTCTTTTTTTGTTGTGTTTGTTATTGTTAGAAGAAGGAAAACTAGATAATTTTCGAAAACTTAACGACCATGCAATTGGGGCAGTATTTTTACTGTAGCGTCCTCTATGAGAAAGAAGGCAAAAGTATATTCTTTAAGAAACTGTGTTCCATCTAACAATGCGTGGACCAACTATTTGCTAAATGATAGTTTTCTATGTATATTCTGGAGATACATTTTTTTAAACTTTAAAGAGAGATGCCACTACGTATGCGAATAATCTGGCGGATTCGTCATATATAAAAATGAACCCCAATTTTCCTTGTTCACCGCATCACAACTGAACGGCTGGACGGATTTCGATTATTTTTCACGGCTGGCAAGACCCAAAAACTTACTTGAAAAACCCAGTGGGTTTATGTATCAAAAACCCATTTTAATTTAGGCAAAAATCCATACCCAAAAACCCAAAAGCAAAAACCTAAATAAAAGAAAAAATAAACATTCTTAGGATCTAGATTTTTTTGTCAGTTTCTGCACATTGTGCATCATAAGGAATCTCTAGAACATCTAGCATAGTGCCTAGCACAATAAGAACTTCTTGTTTGAGTTTTCCATTCTTAAGGTGGATTTATACTGGATCTAATTCACATTTAGATATTTCTTTATTTTCTAGCGCCAAACCAAATCAAATTTTCATCAAGAAATGCCAAAACTAGCAAAAACTCACAATAACCTAAAAACCCAACAAAAACACAAAAAAGAAAAAATTAAGATTATGCGGAAAATTAGAAATACATAGATAGATGAATAGATAAACACATTGATTGATTGATTGATTGATTGATTGATAATCTAAATACACAAGTTGAGGTTTTGTCCGCCTCGACACTGCAGCCTACAGGGCTTGTTGTATCTCTTGTGTATTTGTTTCAGTTAAAAGGTTTGACACCTTGACAGGTGTAGTAGCCCTTTTACTGTTCTTTTCTGGTCTCCAGCCTCCTGGTGGTTAGTGTCCACCATGAGGTTTTGATTTGTTCTCAGTATGTAAGTGCAGGGCACTCATATTGATGTGAGAGGCTGACTCTTCCTCTTCGTCACATAGTCTGCAAATGGGTTCTTCTCTATAGATGCCCATAGTGTGCAAATGTTTTCTTAGTGCCGGTACACATGAGATTAAAAGTAATCGGGACGCAAAGATTGTTTCCAATCTAATCTCTTTGATACCTATCGGAGTTTCAGTGCACATGAGATAGGGAAGCCGCGTCATTTCAATCCTATCTTTTTCATACCTATAAGAATTGTTTCATGTTGTAAATGTAATTAGAAATTGATATGCTAACTATTTTGAAAGTAAAGTTGGACAAGTGACTTGGCAGGATAAATTTTTATATAGAAAATTATTAAATTATAAAACCCATCGATAAATATAAATCATGTACAGGGTGCCCAAAATTCGAAAACAAACTTGAAGAGAAAGGAGGTAGGTTAAATTGCCACCTTAAAAGTTTAAAAAATGTTTAATACTTCCGAAGACTTTTGGAAATAAACCAAATATTCGCGATTTTTTTTTTTTCATGAATTTATTTGACTAGATATAACAAAATAAATTTTACATTCCTATTGCTACTTTTTTTGTTCTACAAGACAATTTTATTAGATGTACCCACCGACGTTTCGTCTTTGATCTGCCATCATCAACTTTGTTTTTTTAATACGGTCCTGGATTTTTATTACTGATTTTAGAAGCCTTTAAGGCTTCAAAACCAAATCTGTACCCCATTTTAACGATTTCCTGGTAAGATCTTACCAATAATCAATTCTCTGTCTTTCTTGCCATTATTATGAATTTTTTGAATAAGTGTGATACATCATTAGTTTTGAAACCTTAGAGCTCGTAAAATCTGTAAAAAATTAAGGGCCGTATTTAAAAAAAAAGTTGATGATGGCAGCAAAAAGACGAAACGTCGGTGTGTAAATCTGCCTTGTAGAACAGAAAAGTAGCATAAGGAATGTAAAATTTGTTTTGTTACATCCAATCAAGTAGAGGTCTTTCGGTCTTTTCAAAAGTGTTTGAAAGTATTCAAAATGTTTAAACTTTTAAGGTGTCATTTTGATCAGCATCAAATTGCTCACCTTTGCCTTCATTAAACCGACCTCGTATCTCTCTCTTTAAGTTTCCGAAATCCCAATGATAAGGCTCGAATTTGGGACACCCTGTACCTAAAAATGTATAGTTTAATCTAAATAAAATTTTACGCACTTTTTTTATTGTATTCCTTTCATCTTCTGATTTTGTCTGGAAATCCAAAAACAGGTTTTTGCAAACTTTAAATTACAAACAAATTTTTAGGTTATCGACGATTTTAAGATTGGAACCTAACTAACTTTTTTCGTGATAATTCGATCTGGTTCGAAATAGTGGAGGTTTGACCGAATGAATTGAATAGTTATTTAGCTTAGTAATTAAAAATATATCAAACCATTTCGTTTTTTTTTATTTTGATAAAAATTAATTTTATTTTCTACAATATTAAATATGATAATTTAGCATAAACCAACGATCACCGAGGTTAAAATTTGCCGGAAATTAACGGCCGTTTGCGAACGCACGTCCGAAAGACTCGACCATGATATATGTTTTTGAAGTCGCTAATTCAAATCCCGAATTAGTTTAACTCTACCAGTTCAGGGTCAGGGGCATTTCAAGGTCAAATCTTCAAAATTACTCGCAACCAAATTTGAACAGTGTATACTTATATATTTCAGGTCGCTGAATACGAATCTGTTGTCAGTTTCACCCCATAAAATTTGTTCGCGATTTGACCTTGAAATGCCCTAAAAAAATTAAAAGTCTGAAAGAGTTAACCATGGTATCTTTATGTTTTTGGGGTCGATGAATCCAAATTAGTTTGGCCCCATCAGGTCAGGGTTAAGGGCATTTTAAGGTCAAATCGCAACCAAATCTGATGTAGTCAAACTGACCACGGATTCGTATTCAGCGTCCTCAAATACATAAGTAAACACTCTTTAAATTTGGTTGCGATTTATTTTGCAGATTTGACCTTGAAATGCCCCTGACCCTGAACTGATAGAGTTAAACTAAATCGGGATTTGAATTTAGCTACTTCAAAAACATATATATATACCATGGTCGAGTCTTTCGGACGTGCCGAATTCGCAAACGGCCGAATTAATAATTTCCGGCAAATTTTAACCTCGGTGATCGTTGGGTTTATGCTAAAATTATACATATTTAATATTGTAGAAAATAAAAATTAATTTTTATCAAAATTTAAAAAAAAACGCAAGAATGGACTTTTGATATATTTTTTTAATTACTAAGCTATATCGCTATTCACTTCAAATTCGGTTAGCCCGGGTCAAAAAACTTCCATATTTATATTTCGAACCAGATCGAATTATCACGAAAAAAAAAGTTAGGTTAGGTTTAATCAGTAATAAAAATCCAGCACCGTATTAAAAAAAAACAAAGTTGATGATGGCAGATCAAAGACGAAACGTCGGTGTGAACATCTAATAAAATTGTCTTGTAGAACAAAAAAAGTAGCAATAGGAACGTAAAATTTATTTTGTTATATCTAGTCAAATAAAGTCATGAAAAAAAAAAAAAATTCGCGAATATTTGGTTTATTTCCAAAAGTCTTCGGAAGTATTAAACATTTTTTAAACTTTTAAGGTGGCAATTTAACCTACCTCCTTTCTCTTCAAGTTTGTTTTCGAATTTTGGACACCCCTGTACATGATTTATATTTATCGATGGGTTTTATAATTTTATAATAGTATATATATATATATATATATATATATATATATATATATATATATATATATATATATATATATATATATATATATATATATATATATATATATATATATATATATATATATATATATATATATATATATATATATATATATATATATATATATATATATATATATATATATATATATATATATATATATATATATATATATATATATATATATATATATATATATATATATATATATATATATATATATATATATATATATTTTATAAATGTATATACATATACATATATATATTCATATTCATATACATATGTGGATAGAATTGACGTTTAGATAGGGGCAGAAACCTGCGTCAGCCCATCAGGATAGCTATCGGATAGGCCGAGACTATCTGATAGCTATCGCTATCTCATGTGCATTGCCCCATTACTCCCAACGTATTTCTGCCTATCGAGATTGAAATCAATCTTGGCGTCCCGCCGCGATACCCATCAAGATAGGCCCAGATTATCCGATAGCTATCGCTATCTCATGTGCATTGCCCTATTACTCCCAATGTATTTCTGCCTATCAGTTTGAAATCAATCTTTGCGTCCCGATTACTTTTAAGCTCATGTGTACCTGCACTTTAGGGTGCAGTGTCCGGTTATTAATCCTGTCACTATTCTAATCTGATTCCTATTTAGTTTTAGTAGTTCACTTGTCAATGCTTTCGATGGTGACTCCAACATTGATTTAGTGTGATTTTGCCTTGGAATGTGGTTCCAGTATGACTGATGTTGTGTTTGAATCCACCGAGTCATGTAGCCACGAACCGAGGCTTTTGGTATTCCAAAAACAGGTTCAGGACCCACAAACATTGCCGCGGAGCCTCGCCTGGCCAGGGAGTCTGCATTTTCATTGCCCAGTATTCCCCTGTGTCCTGGCACCCAGGAAAGTGTAACTTTGTTCTGGTTAGCCAGGTTTAGGAGGCATTGCAGACAGTTCCAAACCAACCTTGAGTTGACTTGTTGAGATGCCAAAGCTTTTATGGCCGCTTGACTATCAGAGAAGACAGTAATGTCCCTGCCCTTATATCTCCTCCTCAAGTTCTCTCGCAGACAAAGTTCAATGGCATATATTTCCGCCTGGAAAACAGTGGCATATTTCCCCAGGGAAGCAAAAGCATTAAACCTAGGGGTCATACCATGTATTCCTGCGCCGGCTCCATTGTCAGTCTTGGATCCATCGGTATACCAAACCAAATTTCGAGACTGACCAGGAGATCGCTCACTACCGCCCCAGGTAAGCTGGGTTTTGTATGGTCTGTGTGTATTTATCCGTTTTGGCATTGTATCACTGCTCATCTCAAATATTGAGTTTGTGATACTGCTCGTTATTCTGGCGTGTCCTAGGGCAGGCCCAGAACACCAGTTGCCGTTGCATTTCAGCCTGTATGCCCAATCCTCGCCTCCGCCTTAATAATTATACCAAGAGGGGGGAGGCTTAGTAGGGTTTCCATGGCTGCAGTTGGAGTGCTTCTAATAGCTCCCGTTATACAGAGACATGCTAGTCGCTGGAGTTTGGATAACTCCAGCTCTGGATAAACACATAGAATGTTGTGTACCATAAAACATTGGAATAATAAACACTATATTTTTGGAATTTTTTTAAAAATAATTCTACAAATTCGAATTAAATATTCATAGTTATGACAAGAGAACGTCTGTCGGGTCAGCTAGTTAATAATATTAAAATAATAAGTTTGCATGTAACGGTGTTGCCAAATTGATAAATAATTATTATTCTTGGGTATAATTGTTACTTGGGTTAAGTGATGCATTTTTTGTTATTGACTTTCAGAACCAAATTTGACACAAAATTATGTTTTTATGAAAAATATTTTTAGGGCCAAGAAAAGGAAAGCTAAAGGCATGGATGACCTAGAGACCGTATTGAAAAGAAAGAAAAAACATAGGATAGAACAATTAAGCGCCGATCTGAACGTGAACGAGACAGAAGAATTAGCATTAATGTTACTTAAGGGAAATAAAAATCGATAATGGTAACAAAAAATTATTTATTTACACAACAAGTTTATTAAAGTTAAGTTTTACTTACACCAGTGTTTTATTGCTTAAATTAAGAACTAAATACCCACAGAGCTGTCGGTAATTAACAAATCGTATTCAATTACTTCTCAGTAATTGGATTACTTTAATTGAATTACTTTTCAGAAAAGGTAATTGTAATTGAATTATCAATTAATAGGATAAAGTAATCGTAATTAGTAAGTAATTCAATTACTTAGAAAGTAATTTGATTACTTATGAAGTAATTGAATTACTTAGAAATTAATTCAATTACCTAATAAATAATTGAATTACTACGAAAAATTAAATTACCTTTTTTTTATGGAAAAGCTGCCGGAATTTTGGCCAGCCAGAAAGAGCATCTTGATACACGGCGGGCCGCTTTGAATCCGGCGAAGGCCGCCTCCGCGCCGTTTTAGTATTTTCGATTGATGCTTACCCCCATCGTTTTAATATTTTTTTTGTGGAAAAACCTACTTTTAATTTTAATTGATAATTGAATTACTTTTAACAAACATGCTAGCAATTGGTAATCGTAATTTACTACTACTTAGAAAAGTAATTGGTAATTGTAATTGAATTCCTTTTTAAAAGTAATTGCGACAGCTCTGAATATCCCATAGTATCTTGTTTAAAAGTCGGCAAGGAAAAGGTCGACAAAAAGCCTATAATTAGTGCATCTCTTATATGCTTTGGAACAGCCAGGAACAACAGCCACTGTAAGTGTTCCTTTTATACTGGAATTTTCTGTAGAACCGTTCAAGAACGGTTCTACAGAAGTACAGGAGCCGAATTAAAGGCGACCTTCATCCATCTGCCAACCAGAGGATTTGCAATGCAATTTTAATGTAATAGAGTAAGATACATATGGTATGACCCCAGATTAAAAAGAGAACGACAACAATTTCCCCTATCCCACTTCCAATATGACGGTCGACTGCGACTACAATTCGTTAGGATATTGTCGACAGTGTTGTCATTTCGTATAATCTTTATTAGCAATTTTAGAAATGTTTTAAAAATCATACATCTTATAAAACTTTTCATTTAAAAAAAAGTTATGCGCTTAGCAAAAAAAAATTACAAATGATTAGTATTTTAGAATGGTTAAAGATACTTTATTATTTTAATAATAGGTATTTATTATTTTATCAAGCACTTTATTATTTTAATAATAGGTATTTATTATTTTATCGAGCAAGACAACATAAATAATTTGTTTTGGAAATGCTGCAAAAGGAAATTATACCAGCTGTGCGGAAAGTAAATGTTAATTTTGAAGAAATTTGGTTTCCACAGGATGGCTGTCCTGCTCATAACGCAAGGCCAGTTCAGGAATTTCTCACTAGGATTTTTCTTGAACGGCTTATTTGTGACAGAGGTACCATACCATGGCCGGCAAGCTCACCGGATTTGACTCCTCTAAACTTTTTTTGTGGGGCCAATTAACTTAACTAATTTACAGGTATCCACATTACTAACTCCATTACACCGGAGATAATGTCGAATGTTAGGACGGAGTTTTATAATCGGCTCGAGCATTGCGAAGCTCAGCTCCCTCATTCCCTTGGTCACGGCATTACGCGTGAACGGCTGGACAGGTTTCGCTAATTCTTTTTTTGTTATGTTTGTTATTGCCAGGAGAAAGTTCTTATTAAAGAAAAAATTAGAAAAGTTGCCCGGAAAATTTAAAATAGATAAATAGAATATTGTGTACCATAAAGCATTAAAATAATAAACACGTTTATTTTTATTAATTATACCAATTCAAATTCAATATTCACAATTTAGACAGGACAACGTCTGTCGGGTCAGCTAGTATTTGATAAAAAACATAGTTTTCACCCGGTTGGCAGATGGGTGAAGGTTGTCTCTAATTCAAATCTACTACAAGTTAAAAGGAATACACTAATTTACATTTACATCTCTTAAACTGTCAAATTGACATTCGATCTAATATACATGTCAAATTGACACTCCAGAAGCCTATTTTGCGAAGATACCGTTTATGACTATTTTTTTAAAACTTATCATAAAAAACAACAGCAGTAATTGGTCACTTGGCCAAAAAATTCACAGGAGTGAACGGAAATGTACGCCAAACAAAAATCAATCTGATAAAAGTGGCAAACATATCAAGAGTTTTCTTTACACGTTTCGGCATTTTACAATTCATTCTTCAGTTCTTGTTTAATTTCAGGTTCGCTAATACTCGCAGGGTCTACCCACTCCCTGGGATTTTTCAAAACTTCGACAAGTATCCCCTCTGGTGACTCCTTGGCGGGCTGGTGCATATATTCCCATTTCTAAAAAAAGAAAACAACAAATTAGATTTTTGAAAAGTTTATCAAAGATCCAAATTAAAATTGTTCTTTGGTTTTAGGACCATTTTATACGATCACATTTGTAATTATATTTCACCGCGGCAGAAATAATATCAAATATATTTATTGGTAGCAAACACATATATGAGGTATTAAAAAAAGCAAGTTGATACTCGGGAAAATTCTGACATACCTTGTAATCAATAATTTTAATTTATTAGTTACGAGACTACGAGAGTATACTTTTCTATGTGTAAACTGTACAGGGTGGCCAACTAAGAATGCGAGGAGCGGCAAAAAAAAGTTATTACTAAAACTGCCAAGAGAAAAATCAGGAATATATTTTCAAGTTGCTGAAATGGCCGTTCGGGGGCGTAACTGCAATCTTGAATCTAACAAGGAGACGGCACGGCCTTGGGGTCGGCGATTTGGCTCAATTTTTTTTGTGGAGATAGAGTGCCCTTATTATATCATAATATTAAAATACTAAGGCGCACTATTGAGAAAATCCCACGAAAAAACGCTTTATTTTTGTTTATTTTGTTATTATATATACTGATAATGTAATATTTTTGTCAAATCGCTAAGGGGCTCAGGCAGTAGCGTTTGAGACTTCTAACCCGAAGGTTTTGGGTTCGATTCTGCTCCATGCCTTACTTTTTTTTACGTAATTAATTATTTTTAATATTATTAATCTTTAAAATACCTCCTAAATTTATTTAAATTAAATTTTTTAATTAAATAGTACTATGTACTAACAAAATCGTTTTTATGAATGTAAATGATGTACCTATGTTTTTCAATGATTACCTTACAAACTCCGTGTGTTGTAATAATTATTGTTTTAAATGTTTCTATAATAACTATCACTCTGGTTTTTGCAAATAATTATAATGTAAATAAATATGTAATGCAAATTTGCTTCGGAATATTTTATTTTCTTTTCTTTAATTGGGAATAAAAAAACACTACTAAACTAGAAGAAATTTCAAAAGTATTTTAAAGAATAATAATATTAAAATTAATTAATAACGTAAAAAAAAGTAAGGTATGGAGCAGAATCGACCCCAGAACCTTCGGGTTAGAAGTCTAGAGGGTTACCGCGTGAGCCACATAGCTGTTTGAAAATGGTGTTACATTTTAAGTACGTATGCTACACAAAAAAAATTAAAACGTTTTTTTACCGGATTTTCTTAATAGTGCGCCTTGGTATTTTAATATTGTGATATATCAAGTGCTCTCTAGCACCACAAAAAAATTGAGCCAAATCGCCGACCCCAAGGCCGTGCCGTCTCCTTGTAAAAGTGAGGTTTCGTAAATCACTATAATCAACTCCAAAAATACCTGATCTTTAAAGGATAGAACCTTTTTGTTTTACAATTTGCTGTATCTCTAAAATAGCTGTGGGCTTAATAGGTTCGTAAACACCCTGTATCTTTGAATGAGGAGCCGATTTTAACAAACTTGTTCTAGCTTGAAAGGAATCTATTCTGGGCTATAAATGTTATATTTGAAGTTTTGTTTTAATGTAGCAGAGGGTTTTTTCGACATTCCGACAGAAATATTATTTCTCAAAATAAATGCATTGGTATCTTTTTTCTTTATGAAAAGTAGTTAAATAATGCTGCGAAAACCGCATATCGATATCTTGTTTCTTACCTAATATTTGACCAAAGAAAATTATTTACGTCAATATCTCAAAAACTATAAAAGCTACAAGAAATTTTATAAAACATAAATTGTGTATTTTTACAAAACCTCTTATTTAGGTTAAATAATCTGTTCATCTAAATGCAGTGCTTTACGAGTTATAAGCAAAAAAGCGAATTCTAGGGGTATACCTTGAAAAAATCCTGAAAATTCGTCTTTTTAATTATAACTTGTAAAGTATTGCATTTAGATGAAAAGATTTTATAACCTAAACTAAAGGTTTTATAAAAATACATAATTTATGCCATGTAATATTTCTTGTGGCTTTTATAGTTTTTGAGAAATTAACGTATAAAATTTTCTTTGGCCTAAATTTTAGGTAAGGAACAAGATTTCGAGATACGGTTTTCGCGAGCTTGTTTAGGCATTATTTGGCTACTTTTTCATAAAGAAAAAATAATACCAATGCATTTAATTTTTTTGAGAAAATTAACCATTTTGTCGGAATATCGTAAAAAGCCCTCTAGCGGCGACATTTGAAACTAACAAAACTTCAAATATTATAACATTTATGGCCCAAGAAAAACTCTTGTCAACTAGCCTAAGCTTGTTAAAATCGGCTCAGTCGTTTCGAAGATACAGGGTGTGTTTTAGGGAAACCTTTGAATACCCCCCACCACTTTATTTTTAGAGATATAGCAGAAATTGTCAAACAAAAAAGGTTCAGATTATCCTCGACTTTAAAGATCAGGTATTTTTTTGTTAGGTTAATATAGCAAAATTCGTAGAAACATCTCTTTCTTAGATTCAAGATTGCAGTTACGCCCCCTAGCGGCCATTTCAGAAACTTGAAAATAATTTCCAGCTAATTCTCTAGACCACTTTTACCAAAAATATTTTTCCCCAACGCTGTGCGATAAACATTTTCTTGGGATACAGCCGGCGCGGCGTCATTTCTTATTTGGACACCTGGTACATTAACAGACGTTAATTGACCGTTTATGTTACAAATACACATTTAACCTAAAAAAAATCTAAAGAAAATGTCAGACATAAATTTGCATAAAATTTCAATTCGAGCTGTTGGCAGTAACTAAGATGAATGAATAATTTACCGAAGAATTCCCCACCGACCAATCAAGCGTTTTGTTTCCTAGTTAAAACTACATCACGATGAATATTAATAAAGCATTTTCCATTTTATTCAGATAGTTGCGTTAATGCAGAAAAGAATAACTTTGCATACTAAAAAGCGCTCTCGCATGCATCAAGCTATTGTAAAATGTAAATTAATAAAAAAGTACGTTTTATAATAACGTATTCGAGAAAAACATTGACCAAAGAATATTTGGACTGTGGTGAAGAGTAATCCCAAAATGAGGTTAGCCTGTTTTTCGAACAACTGTAACTTTAACTGGCATTAAGGTAGTTGTATCGCGACAGACGTATCAAAAGGTTTACGCTAGAGTATTTAGTACAGTTGGTCAGCCGTCGCACAGTGGGACGAAGCGTCACTTTACCACCCAAATTACTCTACAGTTCATTTTTCGTGCTCGTCTTGAATTTGCCTATCGATTCCTCCTTTTGGATTTTTATTTTCCAGAAATTTGTCTTCAAACCTTAATTTTTATGAAAAAAAATCTAATTTTCGGCGCAAAAATGATCAAGATTGAGTTTTGGCATACATTTATTTACTCAAAATTCTCCTCTTGATAAGCCCCAAAAAACTGCCCGAAAATGAGGTGCAAAAGGGACTTTTAGTCATAAAACGTGCAGAATAAATTTAATTCAATAAAAATTGTTCAGAATCATAATCTTTTTAAGAATTTTTTGACACATTTTCGAATCTCTGGAAAAATGGCAAAATAGAAAAATTTTGAGACTTATGCAAAGAACTGTATAACTTTATTCTAGACTTTGGCAGACATGATCTTTTAGCATTTATTAAGGTGAAGATCTCAAAGACTTTTTAATCTATATTTTTTTCAAAGCTGACATCTTTTTCGGTAAAATATTGGTCAAATATTTTACCGACCGGATTTTTGCATAAGTCTCAAAATTTTTTTATAAGGCCATGTTTCCAGTGGTCCGAAAATGTATCCAAAAATTATGAAAAAAATTATCCGTATTCCTTAAATGATTCTGAACAATTTTTATTGAATCAAGTTTTTTCTGCACGTTTTATGAGTCCGTCCCACTGCGTCGTTATTCATAAGCCCACAAATTTTTGCTCTGACTGTATTATTTTTAGCCAATCCCGTACGACTAACTGCTCGTTTGTAAAATTTGGCAACTATGTTTTTCAAAAACAATCAATTAATTCTGTCGCATGCGCGTTGTAAACTTTATTCGCAGGTTAAATATATGCGTTGTTGCCAGATTATTTTTAGTGTATTTCTTCCACGAGTTTAATGAGATCAATTTGTTATTATTCATTAATTAATACGTGAAAAACTTTATTGTAACAATCAATGGTACTAATTAAAAAAAATCCTTGATTGTTGTTTAATATTAGATTAGTGTTTCATAAACGTCGGAAAGAAAAGTTTGAGAGTTAAAATTATATATGTAAGTAACATTTTCGTTATCCCATATAGTACAATGTATAAGAGCCTCAAAAACACTATTTTTGCTATTAAATATCTCCGGAACTGTATACAGTAGACTCCGGTTATAAAGTATCCTCTAGGATCAAAAAATGAGTACTCTATAACCGGAGGTAGGTACGCTATAAAAAACACAATAATTTCCATAAAACGAAAAGACCATTAAATTAATACTGCCATCTAAACATCACCTGTTTGAGAGAAAATCCAACGGTCAAATACTGAAAATATACCGTTTAATATTTGCGAAATTCCGGTTGTAAGGTACGACTGTACGTTATTACAGGACAGTGGCTCCACGGCCGCCGAGGAATTACCGGATGGTGGATCCCAGCGACCGTCGGGGATTTTCAGTGAACTACAACCGAAAATTCGCAAATATTAAAGGGTATAACCACAATCCGGTAATTACCCGGCGGCCGCGGGGAACTACCGTCCGGTAATAACGTACACTCGTACTTTACAACCGGAAATTCGCAACTTACTAGGTGAAAATATTGAACGTTATAACCGGAGTTAAAATTATATATGGTACGCTATATCCGGTAAAAAATCAACAGTATTTTGGCCGGGACCAATAAAATGTGTACGTAATAAACGAAAGTACGTTAAATCAAATTTAAAAAAAATCCTAAGAAAGTGTCTCTTGTAATACAACTACCTTAATAAAATGCAATTAAATAATAATAATAATTAATTAAACACTTTATTTAAAGAGATGTACATAGCTTCTAGAACAATAAATCTTGCTTTTTGCACAAGTTTATGACCAGACAAAAATTTAGCACCTATGTTAAATTTTAATAATTTAACATATCATCAGTCAATCACAAGGACATAAATCAGGAGATCGGGCCAGCTAAGAAAATCTTGACTTTAGAAAAAAAGGAGATCCCAGCAAAAACACTTAAGTAAAACAAGGGCCAAGTTCCTATCCAAAAATCTCGGCCTCTTAAAGTATGGAGATCTAAAATTAGAGTAAGTTCAGTCCACAATTTCTTTATATTACTTACCGCATATAAAGGCAAGGACATCAGAATGCTCTCAAATCGAGCTCCAGGTGTATATAAACCAAACTTGGTGCCTCTGTCATAGATTAGGTTGAACTCCACGTATCTTCCTCTCCTTAACAACTGCCATTCTCTTTCTACTTTGGTGTAACTGGCCATCTTATGCCTCTGAACTAAAAAAATATTTTAATATCTTTTACAACCTTTAAAATATTTACACCGTTTATGGCGTTAAACAGACATCAAACTAAAGCAAAACTTTTAATATTGTAGTATAATACAACAAATGTAGTTAAGTTTTCAATTATATAAATAGTTCCTAACATACCTAAAGGTAAATAGGAGGGTATCACAGCATCAGCGCAATCTGTCACAAACTGAAAGCACTCCTCACTACTCGGAGTATCCAAATCGTCGAAAAATATTCCTCCCACCCCCTCCTCTCGCCTCTATGAGTTATATTAAAGTAATCGTCACACCATTTCTTGAATTTGGGGTAGTAACTTTTGTCGTGTTTGTCGCACGCTTCTTTGAGTGTTGTGTGAAAGTGGACACAATCCGCTGTGTTAAGGTAGTAAGGGGTTAGGTCAGTACCACCACCGAACCACCACTGGGTTTCGTTGCCACTCTTCAGCTAAGAAAAGAAAACATTGAAAAGAATAATTTATTTTCGGTATAGTATATTATATATATATATATATCTATATATATATATATATATATATATATACATATATATATATATATAATATATATATATATATATATATATATATATATATATATATATATATATATATATATATATATATATATATAAAGTATTATTATTAAATTTAATATATTATATATATATATATATATATATATATATATATATATATATATATATATATATATATATATATATATATATATATATACATATACAGTGTGTCCCAAATTGTGGGAAATGTATGGGGATCTTGGAAACCACGATATTAGAAAATCGATTAAACGGGGAAAGTTTTGGACAATTATGTTATTAAGCTAATCCGTTTACTACATGGCTTTATCTATTCGTTTTTAGGAATTTTGAAAAACCTGAAACACGCATTTTCAAAAATCGGCCATATTTTTTTTATAAGTAAAAATTTTTAAGATCTGTAAAAACTTCTTCATAGCAACTCTTTTCGTAGAATATGACCGAGTAGTCAATTTTTATTTTCTACGTTTCGGGTTTTTAGAATCATCATCAACTTTACTTTTTCATATGGGCGCCATATTGGATTTTTTCGCAGCTAAATAGTGCTTTTTATTCTGATTTCAACAATGTGTAACATGTTATGGTTTAGGAGTTTATAACCTAATCTACTTCAAAAAAACAATATTTTCTCAGTTGGCCTTGATTTCGGCGAAAGTCATCTAGCGTCATTATCAAGTTAGCTTGGGTACGTTATTAAATTTTTTTCAACTCTGTAAAATTTTTAATTATATAAAGAAAAACTTAATATTTTGCAACGTTATTTTCAAAGCAATAGAAATGTTAATATAGCTGCGCAAACGTATTTCGAAAATTTTCCCGAAAGGCAGCATTCTAAACTAACATACTTTTGAAAACTGGTTGCAAATTTGCTTGAGTTCGGAAGTTCTAAAAAACCACGACCTAAGAAGTACGGTGAAGAAAATCGACAACGACCAACATTTTAAAGAAAATCCAACATCTTCAGCTAGGGATGTTGATAAAGAATTCCACATACCTAAGTCAACCATTCATAGGGTAGTTAGGACTATTTAAAAAAATATCATTAATATGTTGAGAGAAATGGACAACATTTTAAATTTTAGGTCGTTATATTACATCTTCTTTTGGTAGGAATATTAGTTTAGCCCCTTTTTATTGTTTTTGTTTTCACTTGTTTCAATTAACTTGTTACGTGTAATTTTGTTGTAACACGGTATTAATGTTATAGCTATGTTCGCGAACCCCATTTCTGTAAAATGTCTGTTCAGCTTATCTATTTTGCCAATAGGCCTTTTCATCACAATTTTTTTTGTGCGCATGCGTCAGTATCCGCCATTTTTTTCGTACTGTTTTTTGTAAACAAGCATGTAAAAGGGCTTGTAAACACATAATTAAAATAAAAAATACTAAAGAAAGCATAGTTATTGAAAAAAAGAAATACGAAAATAAAGAAAAAAGTGCCTTAATTAGCAAATAGGTTTTTTTAATCGATTATTATAATGATATCAGTACGAAAAGGAATGAAGAAGCGGTGTTGTTATGGAGTATGTAAGAGTGATACACGCTATAAATCATTTAAATACAATACAATTTAATTAATATAACAATTGTATATATGTGGTAGGCCTAATTAGAATAAAATTATAGATACTTTTTGTATAGTAAAGAAGTAATGATGCCTAACCTCTCAATCAGCTCACTTCTTTTCCTTTTAAAGACGTCCATGACATTTAAGCTACCTTTTTAATTGCGTAATTATGGGCTTCAACTGAATTATAAATCAGTGAAGCACCATCAACGATATTTTCCAGTAAATGATTTAATTGGGGAGATAATACTGCATTCCCAGCCATTGTCGATCAAAACAGTACGAAACTTTTAAATTGCCGCCATTTCAACATGGCGACTGCGCTTGCGCTTGTCACATGATGAAAAGGTCTATTACTAATATTTTATTGTTTACAAAAAAAAATGACGTTCGCCGGAATCAAGGCCCACTGAGAAAAAACTCTTAAATTATAACATGTTATACATTGTTGAAATCAGAATAAAAAGCACTATTTGGCTGCGTAAAAATCCAATATGGCGTCCATATGAAAAAATAAAGTTGATGATGATTCTAAAAACCCGAAACGTAAAAAATAAAATTTGACTACTTGGCCATATTCTACAAAAAAAGTTGCTTCAAAGAAGTTTTAACAGATTTGAAAAATTTTCACTTATAAAAAAAATATGGCCGATTTTCGAAAATGCATGTTTCAGGTTTTTTCAAAACTTCTCAAAAACCCGAATAGATAAAACCATGTAGTAAACGGATTAGCTTACTAACATAATTGTCCAAAACTTTCCCCCCTTTAACCGATTTTCTATCTATCGTGGTTTCCAAGATCCCCATACATTCTCCATCAATTTGAACACACTGTTTTTTTTTATATATATATATATATATATATTTTATATATATATATATATATATATATATATATATATATATATATATATATATATATATATATATATATATATATATATATATATATATATATATATATATATATATATATATATATATATATATATATATATAATATATATATATATATATATATATATATATATATATATATATATATATATATATATATATATATATATATATTTAAAATTTAAAGTTATAGTTATTTTCTCCTCGTAAAATAAATAAATTAAATTATTAAATGTAAAACAACAGATTTTTAAAGCTTAAATCATTTTAGACTCCTTGATTTATAAAATACAAAAAATTATTGCTGAAACGCTGTTTTAATATCGTTGTTTTATGCCGATCGTATTCAAAAACACAACAGTACTGGTAATACATAAAGAAAAAATTATAAATAAAAATATCAGTTGATAAAAAAAATACACAAAAAAATATATTTAAGTACCTCAAAATACCTATAATTAAAATGTATAGTAGGCACCATGGGATTCACAGGATGTATCACAGCACTGACTCCAGCTGCAAAAAATGGCAACTTTCCTTCTTCTAACTTTTACCCCTGGACCGCATTTGGGCGGCTGCACTGGGCGGTAGATTTCCTTCGACTACCGAAATATTTACACCAGCTTTTTCAAAAACCTAGAAAAAAATTGTATAAGAAAATTATCTTTTCTTGATGTATTCTAAAATATGCTCCTTGCACATATTAAGAAACAATCCTTTGAACCTAATAACACTTCTGCACAACATTTCTTTCAAGCGAAATTTTATAACATAGCTAGAAGCATTTGAAATTCAACAACCAAACATATTCACAATGCCTCGCCGACACAGGCCACTGCGGCTAAGTTCGAATATTATATGAAGCAAGCGGAGCTAATGTGTATATTGAAACACTTAATATTTTCAGTACTTTGAGCATATACCTACTAGAAGCAGCCTTGCAGTATGACTGCGCAAAGAGCGGTTGGAGAGAAAAGTACTAGATTGCGCTTTTTCTCTCTCTTACGCTGTTCCCACGACCAAACAGTAAGGCTGCCTCTAGTAAATATATGCTCATATTTGGTAATAATGATCATTTCTTTTAATACCTTTCCATTCTGTAAAACACAAGTAATTCCTCCCCCTCCTTCCTTCCTCTCCCATCTGTCAACTTTGAACTTGACAGTGTCTTCATTCTCCAGCGCTTTGCACACTTCGCTCTGTACCCGCATGATCATGAGTTCCATTTTTGTTTTCATATCTTCGGGATTCTGAGAGAGCTTCTCGGGAGATGTGATTGGTACCTGCCATAAAATCTTTGGTGTCGATGGTGTTTTTTGTGGAAAATAGAGCAAGGCCTGCAGTAAACATGGTACCATATTTCCTAAAAAAATGACAAAGATGCTTTTTTAAAATAAAAAGTAAAAGAAAACAAAAAAGTTAGAATAATATAGTATATTGCGGGTATATACTCCTCTCCGATGACCAATCAGTACGCAGAGCGAGAGAGAAAGGTACGAGACTCATTGCGCTTTCTTTCTCCAACCGCTGTTCGCACCGCCTAGCGGCAAGGTTGCATCTAGAAGGTATATGATCAAAGGATGTATGATCCCGATGAAACTTTGAGCATATACCTTCTAGAGGCAGCCTTGCGAGAGAGAAAGAACTCTCTTAGCCGACCAATCAGCATCCAGAGCGAGAAAGGAAGGTTTTACACGGGTCCGTTGTCGTTTAGCGTCCAATGTTGAAAAAAATAAAATTACAGATAAAAGAGCACATTTTGCTTAGTAGATTAAAAAAAATCAAAAAATGCATTTTTGCAGAGAAAAATAAATTTAAAAGTCGAAAAAACACTATGTTTTTAGGTTAAGTAAAAGGCTAGATTTTGCGACGTTGTAGGATCAAAAAAACTTAAATTTAGCTCTAAAGCATTATGGATTAAATCAAATACACAAATATGGCCTTTTTTTTCATTCAGCAGGAAAACGTCAACAGGACGGCATCGTATCATCTCTTTCTAATGTACTCTTTCTTACTTTTTTTCATGTTAGTCGGCCATTACTTTAGTATATTTTATATGAGAAATAAAGAAATTATTTTATTTTGTAATAATGTGGGTAAAAAATCCATTTTTTCAGACACTATGTGTTTTATTATGGTGTAAAAATTAGTGAAAAAATATATTAAATTATTGCCGTTTACACATATTCTTTTTTCCTTCTCGCACGCTTATTTGCACGTCCGAGCGGCAAGGCTGCCTCTAGCAGGTATTTGGTCGAAGCGTAGAATCAACGGAGCTGTGTAATTAAGGACCAATGTAGTTTCAGCCTTAGAAAGAAAAAAATAGGTCTGTTTGTTTTATAGAATATGAAAATTCAGAACTAGTTTATATTTTTTTTCATCTTTTGTACACAGTCATAAAATGCACATTCGATAAGAGCGCTTAAGTAAAAAAGTGTATCTCTACACTATTTCTGAATAACAAATACACCTAGTGCTCAAGCACTTTCTTGAAAGAAATAAATTATTTTGTAAAATAATTTAATTTTTAACTATATTATTTAATAAAATTTTGAAATTTAAGGACAATTACCTCCTAATCAATTCAATGACAAAAATCAGATAAGATATAAAAAATATATGTTTTTCCTATCGTTAAAACGAATCTTTTTAAGAGAAATTATATAATGTTGCTTATAGTATAATAGTATATTTTAATAACTGTTACGTATAACCCTTATTTTTGTCTATCACAAATTTAATAAACAAATATTATACAAAAGAAACAAATTTAAACATAGCGTCAAACAACTTACCCTAATTTGGTCACTTCCCGCTTTTTCTGACAATAAATCAGTGTGAATCCCCGAATAAAAACATTCACCACCATTTTAACCCTTTTTCTGCACTATACAACCCGAATTACACTAAGAAAATTATTAATTTTCCTCCCACAACGCCGAAAACCAGGTTAGAATGTGGTTTGTGAACGTGGAACGTGGAATTCTGAAACAAATCAGCTGATAAGCCGTCTCCACTGCTTTGGTGGGCTTACAACCGACTGGAGCATTAAAGATTGTCTTTGTTTTGTTTGTATGTTGAATAGAGATGGAGTGAGGACGTAGGTTGAGAATTGAATGCGCCAAAAGCAACATGTGTGTGTTTTTTCGCTTTGTATCGATCTGACATTTATTTTTTATTTTATGCTGTGTCAGGAGAGGAAGATATTTGGGTTTAGTGTAGTGCTGTTTGGTAGAGAAACTTCGTCGAAGGGTTTTTCCCGCAGATTTTTCCATTTTTAGACTAGTTTTCGCGCGAGCTCTCATCTTGCGTCGTTGGTGACAGCCCTTAGCGCAGATTTATATTCATTCGGGTCAAGTTAGGACTTTAAAATCCCAGTTTAAGCAGCTTTAAAATCCTTGAGTAAAGCGAGACGGATTGGAGCGACGTATGTCTTAGATAAATTCGCTGGCGTATTCTGCTGAATCCCGGATTTTCTGATTTTCCGGAGGGATACTGTACATCGGAAAATTGTCCGGAATAGATCGGGACACGTACTTAGACCTGGCGCTCGATAACAAACATATTTTCAACAGCAGCAAATAATGCTGTGAATTTTTTGCATTTAATTTTCACGCTCGCGGTAGAAAAATGGTCATCCCTTCGTAATTTTCACGATTTAAAGGGAAAAATACAAACGAAACATGCCTCCAAGGCAGATGTGATGCAACCGAATTCCGCATTTGAGGTGGTAAATAGTAGAAATGAAAAAGTTCACATTCAAGGGGGTTTTGGACAATTTTCGAAATTCGGTGGTGCAAGCTCCTGCTAGGCCAGACCAGGAAATCCAGGAAACGCTGCGGCCTGAGAACTTCCAAGTCAAAAGGGTGAGTTTGTCAAGTTTTTGTTTATCTTCAGTTTGTTTTATTCCATTTTCGAGGTCGTAACCGTGACATTTGCTGTGGGTGTATGTTTTGATTTTCTGCGAATTTTTATTTATTGATTTTCTATGAATATTTATTTACATTTTTTATTTAATTTTTAGGTGCTCCTTATAATACACAATCCATTTCTCTTTAACATATTTTTTTAATGTTACTATTTTTCGCGATAAAATCCACTTTTATTGTAATCCACCTTTACCCGTTCATGCGTTAGTCTACGACATACGTTTTTAGCATGTTTTGATTAGGTTTTAGCAGTGGCGTATCAAAAATTAAATAAAATTATGTATTTTTACATTTTTTAACATAGTTGGAACATCGTTTATTTAAATTTTTTCAGAATATTGGTTTTGGAAAACTTTACATTTTTAAAGATATCGTAGAAAAGAAAACTTTAACGTTTTGTCAGCCTTGTAAAAATATTTGGTAATTGTCTCGAAAGTTGCCTCCTTTCCGATTTTGACCAAATTTGGTATAGGGGGTTTTTTTGGGGCGCTGATTACGAATCTGAAAAAATATTTTTCCGGCAACGTTTCGTTATCGAAATATTCATCATTAAAGTTGAAAATCAGACTAACCTTTTTTACACTATTCCTCCTTCTTTTTGCACAGAATTCTTGATTTTTACACTAAATTGGCACACAATATTTTACAAACACCTTTAAAAAACTTGTTTTTATATTTATTTTACACCTTTTCTCCATTTAATTGCAAACCTCCACTTTCACACGCCGCAACATGGCCGCAACCATGTATACACTAGGGATGTTATAAACAAATATGGCTGCTGCCTTTGAACTTGAAAAGTTTGCAATTTAATGGAAAAAAGGTGTAAAATAAATAAAAATACAAGGTTTTAAAAGATGTTTATAAATTATTGTGTGCCACTTTAGTGTAAAAATCAAGAATTGTGTACAAAAAGAAAGGGAAATATAGTGAAAATAAAGTTAGTTTGATTTTCAACTTTGATGATAAATATCTCGAAAACGAAACGATGCCGAAAAAATATTTTTTCAGATTCGTAATCAGCACCCCAAAAAAATCCCCGTATACCAAATTTGGTCAAAATCGGAGAGGAGGCAACTTTCGAGACAATTACCAAATATTTTTTAAGGTCGAAACGTAAAACACAGATTTAACAACAAATAAAGTTTTTGTGGCCCTTAGAGCACTAAAATGGTCTTGTTACAACTTTTAGACTAGACGTATGACTTAAAAGCTTTGCAAATATGCTAATTTTATAGGTGCTAATGTGGGGAAATGAAGGGAAGATTAGGGAAGGGTTACCTTTTCTTTTGACTAAGGCGTGGATCCTACAAAAGGGGGTGTTTTTTTACCCCATTTTTTCAACATATTGGGGGTAAATATAAGCATAAAATTATTGAAAAACGTTTCTTTTTCCATTTTTCCATGGTCCATGTAGGTTTTTTGGGCCACTGAATTCGAATGTGATATTAGAAATTACATTTGAGGGCTTAGAAGGGCTGAATTCACCCTTTTACCCCACATAATAACATACATTTCGCAAAAAAAAGTTTTTGCCCCATTTTTAATGGTAGGTAACATACATTTAGCTATAAAAAGTTCTTCCCCATTTTTATGCTACATATATTTTTTTTGTGCCACTTAATTCTAATATGATATTAGAAATTACCTTTGAGGGCTTAGAAGGGCTAAATTCACCTTTTTTTTACTCCGCACATCCCCAAAACATACATTTCGTTAAAAAAGTTTTTCCCCATTTTTAATGGTACATATAGGTTTTTTGGGCCACTGAATTTGAATATGATATTAAAAATTACATTTGAGGGTTTGGAAGGGCCAAATTCACCCTTTATTTGGTGATGATGGTTTAAGATGGGTACAAATTGGGGCAATTTGATCGTCCGATGTATATCATTTCTGACTCCAGATTTAAATTCATCGATCTAATAAATGCAGGTGGTAAGAGGGATGAAAAAAGCGGTATTTAACCCCTCTTATTATAATTTCTGACCTCAGATTTAAATTCAGTGGCCCAAAAACCTATATGTACCATTAAAAATGGGGAAATTTTTTATAAAGCAAAATGTATGTTTTAGGGGTGTAGGGGGTAAAAAGAGGGTGAATACAGCCCTTCTTAACCCTTAAATATAATTTCTCTAAAACTGCAATTTGTTGCGTAAACGGCTTTGGCTATTTGCCTGTCCAATTCTTTTTTCTTATCTTGTCCCGTTCGCACAACAAAAGAATCCAAATGACCGCTACTTCCACTATTTTCACGTCCATCTACACTTCCCATTTCACAGTTATCGCTTCTCTGTTTCTTTGCCAACTGGATATTTTCGCTGTGGCTAGTTCCAGGCTGTGACTAACCATCACCATAAAAAGTTTCAAGACCACTGCTGATATCACTAGTTTCACTTTTGCAGGTTTCCCAATGACTTTTTAGTCTGTCCACTAGACCTTAACCACAATTTTTACTTACTGCTCTACAACCTAGTTTGCCCACCACTTTTTTTTATAAAATGCCGCCAAATACTAAATTTGTTTCTGCTCCGGCTTGTCATGAGTGCAAATCTTTTGATAGATTAACCCCTAAAGCAAAAATATTACTGATAATTAAAATAAGTGCGTATCGTTTATATAGCCGGGCGTTTTCTGCCAGTTATTGCACGTTTCGACAAAGCGGCAACCTTGCAAAAACTACGCAAACGAAATTTGCATCTTAAAACTTCAGCAGTTTTGCTTCGTATCTATACTATTTCTGCCTAAAAATATCAAGGAAGTTTAAAGGTGTATGGAAGGACAATGCTGTAGAACAAAATTGTCCAGGCGTGCAGGGCAGCTGGAATAGGGAAATCGGCCCTGCGAAGTTTGCACAATGAATCGTAGGTCAGGTCCGGACTACCATAATTCTTTGTTACCATGTATAAAGTTGACATCATAAAATGTCAAATTCAGACTAACTATACGTTCACTGTATGGATATTTTCGCGACTTACCGTTTTTAACTACTGGTTGATAGCAGTTCTTTCCCCCACCATTCTAACCGTGTTTAACCAGCCTATCCTCGCAAAAACGAAACGGTTTACGTATGTCAACTTACTACTAATGGTTTAATACACTTTTAAGTTTAAATTTAAATGTAAGGTCTTTGGAGAGTTAAGAAATAAGTCGAAAAGATAATATATAAACCAAATTTTTCATTTAATAAGATATTAGCTGTTTCCAAGTCAACTATAATAAGTAAATTTTTCCTTTATGATTGTAATATAACTGTATTAATTCATCCATTTGGGAATTAACTAATAAACCAAAAAATCTGCAACCCAAATAGTTGTTAAACCATAGCAAAAAAAACATCACAGGACCAAAACAATAGAAAAGCCGCGAATCCTCCATTATTTTAAATTTAAATTTGACATAACCATTATTAACGCTCCTCCTGACCAGTGGCGATAGCGGTAGATACTGGGTACAAAGTAATGACGTAGATACTGACGACAGAACACCTTCCCCTACGTTACCGCTTCTCGCGAAAATAAACCGGTATGTTAACTGTCCTAACAATGTTCAACGCGGTATGTCGCCAAAATTTGATGTGTTTTTTTTTGCACAACATTGTTGGTTAATAAACGAAAATATTATAGAGTATTTAAAATTATTGCGTAATATTGGATTTTATATCATCTGATTTAACATGGAAAGAACTGATGGCGCCACTTCACAGCCTTCTATTTAAATGGTTGATATTTTTGGAAGTTTTGCATTTTTACCAAAAATCTTGATAAAATAATTGACAACACAATTTTTTAAAATAAATTTCAAACACTGTATGATAGTTTTATGTACTTATTAGGAATTTTGTGATAAAAGAAGGGCAAGATAGTATAAATGAGTTTAATCTAATTATCATATTTAAGGATCGATATCTGAAAAATAAAACGTTGACGAAAAACACTTACTGTAGATTTGTAATCAGCGCCTCTGTATGCAAAAAATCATCGAAATTGGCCAGGGTCAAGAAAAGTAAAAACTTACCATAATTTGAACTGGTTGTTTGTGTCTTAGGGTAATACCATATATTATAAATTTATAATTTGTATAAAAGTACAATAAAATAGTGTTACCTCATGCAGATAACATAAACAAATTTAACAAGAAGTACAGAATTTTTTACAAAAGAATTTTTTTTATATCGTCAGACAGTCCACCAAGGCTAAGGCTTCGATACTAACGTACCGTTAAGTGTGGTAAAGGGGAGTTTATCTACACCAGATCTAAATATTTGGTAGTGATGAGCAAAGCAAGACCAAGACCAAGACCGGGATAGTCTTGGTCTTGGTCTTGCAAGTCAGGTCTTGGTCTTGTCTTGCAAGCCCAAAGAAGGTCTTGGTCTTGGTCTTGGTCTTGAACCACCCGGTCTTGGTCTTGGTCTTGCTGCAAGAGTCTTGCTGGTCTTGCTTTTTTTGGTAGTAATAATTTAAACTAAGCTATCTTAAATAAAATATATATTTTTTTAATACTTACAAATAAATAAAGACGGAGACTATATTTTTTGCTTTAAAATTTTAAAATATACCAATTTTAACCTTACATGTACATTTAAATTATTTGATTAAAAAGGATATTTTAAATGTAGGGGTTTATTTATTTATAGCGCTTCATTTTAGTGATAGAAAATATTTAAATTTTCTTTGATGAAGCATATAAAATTACAATACTGAGTACTCTGAGGGCAGAAAAAAAACTTTTAATTTCAACCAGATGTGAAATTTCCATGAAAATGATTCTGATATGTAAACATTGGTTTCTAATTCAAAAAAAAGGTATTTAGGAAGCTTTTCAGTTCAAATAAACTTTCTATGTTCAAATTAGTCAAACATTTGCCGTACAAAGTTTGTACAAATACTTTATAAACATTCTGCATATACAAGGTGGCTCGATAGTGCGACAAAGATCGATATATCCGAAACCGTTCATAATGGTAAAAAACTGAATATACAAAAATTATAGAAAAAAGGGCGTAAAATGTAAAATTATTTTCTATTTCAAAATTTTCCAATAAATCAACTACCACTTAAGAAAACTTCCTTATTTTTAGCTTTTAACCTAAAATAGAAAAATTATAGCAAAAAATTCATTTAAAAAAATCGCTTCCCTGTATATTATGCTGGAAATTCTTGAACTGTCATATAGGTACAATGTCGACGTAGATGGTTTTTTATATATCATTTTCGGTTTTGACCAAAAAAGACGTCATCATTATACTTTTGGCATTGTTTTGACTTTTCCGTCTAAACCAGAAGTGAAATTTAAAATCCATTTATATAAAAAGTATTCCTATATAAAATGACAAATATATTTTTTTATTAAACCATCACTTTTACCTTTATATCTTAGTTTAAAGGAGCAATCTAATGATGCCACTTCTTACAGTGTGGCACAAAAATATTGTTTTCCTGGATTTTAGAAATTTTTTATCCAGTAAGTGGCATCACTAGATACCTAATTTAAAAAAAACATTAGGACGGTCGGACGATTGATTCAGAATCTTATTATTTTTAAAACATGTTACTGAATCTACTAGTTATCGTTTTTAGATAATTTTATTAAAAAACGAAGTGATCGATTTAATTATTATTTTATTAAAAAAACCTGTTACTCATAAAATAATCGCCTTTTTAGGCAGTTCTCGACACACTTTTTGTCATGTCTGTATGAAATACCTCTGTATATTAAATATAAAAATTGAATATTATAATTTAAAAAAAAGTGACAGAAGTGCAAGAGTCTTGCAGGTCGGTCTTGGTCTTGCGTAGTCTTGCACCCCTCGGTCTTGGTCTTGGTCTTGGTCTTGCAAGCGAGAAGGCGGTCTTGGTCTGAAGACCAAGACCAAGACCGCAAGACCAAGACCGGTCTCGCTCATCACTAATATTTGGAGAAGGAAAAACTTCTGCGGGTAGCAGATTCCAGTCCGGACACTCTGGGGATGACGCAACAAAGAAAGTGGAAAGTTCGGAGCCTCTTAAGTTGGACTGTAAAAGGATGCATAAAAGTGGCACTACCTGTTGCTCTGTTAGAAGCTGTCAGAGGAATTATACTTGCCAACTTCTCGGAGCAGAAGCCGTGAAAATACCTATAAAAATGCAACATATCCCCTCCAGCCCGTCGGTGGGAGAGAAGGAAGCTTTTCTGAAAGCGTGGGATCATTAATAAGACGAACAGATCTTTTTTGAATGGAATCAAGAATGATAAGAGTTGTAGGAAATACCATTGCCCAGACATGAAAACAATATTCTAAAGATAGTCTAATCAGAATACATACAGAGTATATAGATTAGACGGATAGAAATACTTACTGGCTTAAAAGAGGAATCCAAGCTTTTTTAAAGCAGCTGAGGCTATGGATGTAATGTGTTTGTGTAGTTAAGGTTGTTCTTAAAAGTAACGCCAAAATGATTAAATAACTTCTTTTCGCGACACCGAACATGACTGTGTCTTGGAGCATTAAACTGGACAAAATTTTTGAAGTCCAAATGCAAGATTAGTTTATGGTCTTGTGAACGTGATATTTAAATTGACCTGCGCTTGTTTTCCTAATCAGGGGTATTCCGGGTATGTTACCCTTGGATTTGCAAGACAAACATACAACTTTCAGGCATTTTGTTACGATATTGTAACAAACAATAAACACAAAATTATAGTCACAATTAAATAAACCAATAATCACTAAAATATGAAGGTTTTTATCAATCCAAAAAACTTCTGCAACCACAAAATAAAATTACACAAGGCAAAACAATCGAAATTAATACGGCGCAAACAACAACAAAACATGTAATTCACTTGGAAGGGTTGATAAGTCAACGGCACAACGTGGGTATGGTTTGATAAACACCGCGCCGTCGCACACGAAAACGGGACTCCGGCTCTGTCAAAAGATAATGTGTTGCCTACCTAGAAACTGTGTGTAGGTAGGCATCACATTACAATATTTTGGGAAATTTTGTTAATGCGTAGAATCGAGAGGCCCTCTCAAGACAGTTATTTTCATGGTGGGCCGGACATTTTTTGATCGAATTGGCCATAGTATTGGGCTTCCATTAACCTTCAAACTTCCTTGTGTATCATCAACACTTAAAATCAATAATTTGTAATATTTAGAACTCTTAAATAAGTCGTCAGCTTTTAAATTAATCAACCTGCTGAAATGCAACATAAACGAAAGGTCACAATTTATTGGCCGGTGAGATCACAGATGCGGTAATCGTGCTTCAGGCCTCCGACTATTATGAATGAATCAGTTCTTGATAAACCTGGCGAATACTAATGTTGCGGCGTTTTCTTTTGGCCGAATCAGTGTGCCCCGAATGTGTTTCTGTCCCTTATTAGCTCTAAGAAATAGAAAAAGAAGCAACTATAACTAAAGCGCGGTAGTTTTATCAGTGGAACCCGCTATTAATTAGTGTGTTTAAATCGCGTTTTAAAATGTGAACTGGAATGTAAATAATTAGTACCGAGTTAACTGGGAAATGATAACAGGAGTATTTTCGTTTATTCTTTGTCGTCGGTACTGTTGCATTGCACAACTTGAAATTGTGTCTTATCTAGGCGCCTACGCCTACGAGTCAAAATTTTCGTTTACCGAAGTAAAAGCTACGTGAAAAGTGTAACGTTGGTGAAATGAGAGAGATAGTGCAAACATACAATGATAACATAACTGCATCGCGTTAGTGTTTATTTATATTTTTCGGTATCGCATTTCTAGAAATTGCTGTACAGGGTGTGACAAGTTCTCGTCGGTGTATTTTTTTGGTACTTAAAATTTACCAGCAAACCACGAGTGCTATCTTTTAAAAAGTGATGCTTAGAATAAAAAATACCAAACTCTGTACCTTTTGGATCTTGTAAAGAAAACCTCCCCCGGAATTGGACGATTTTTAAATTTGCAATGTAAAATATACTTTGAATAATATTATTTGGGACAAAAAAAATTGCGGATAAAGTAGTTTTCACCAGGAAAATCGCAATAAATTTTATTTCAAATATTTACGATTTATGTTATACATGCGCCGCGCCGCTGCAAGGCGTTTACAGTGTTGCCAAACAAAAAAATATTATTAATTTATAATAAAAAACTTTATTATTTATTATAATAAAAAACGCAATAAAAACATACCCCATTTTTGGCTATACAAAATCGAAAAATTAAGATGTTAGATTTTTTTTGTTTTGTTCGACGGCGTATTTATGATAAAGAACTAACCAGAACTAGGTGATAGTTTGGAAGTTAATGTTTGTTAGTTCTGGTTAGTTTTTTCTATAAAAAAAACTTTATTTCTGTTAAACGAAAAAAAACAATCTTCAATAATAACAAATTATTGGAAAACATCCGCAACATTGCTTATTCAAGCAGAGACACGTCAAAGAACGGCATCGTATCATCTCTTTAGTTTATAGTGTCTGTACTATGTTTCTCCAATTTAATTAAAAGACATGAAGCATCAGCATTTTTTCCTTGCTCAAAATGTTTCAAAAATGATGAATTTTCAAATATATAATCAAAACCTAACGAATTCCGTGGGTGGTTTTCTTTAAAAGCACCAGATTTTTCATGATTTTTATATAAGAAAAAAACTATTAAAAAAGCCATATTTACCACGCTCTTATTATTAGCTTGACCTGTATGTATCTATGTGAGGGAATCTTTCAACTTAATTTTTACTAATTTCAAGAAGTCTGATTATCTTGAAAATTTGTACAGAGCCGATGACCATACAATTATTGCATAACTTCGTTCTAATATCCTGACTGGAACCATCAGAATAGAAAAAATGAAATAACACTTTCTCAAAATGACCATACTTGCGGATTCGCCCAGACCAAAATAGCACAAAAGCTTTCTACAAGAATCCAGGCTATTGACAACAAAATAATTATTTTTGGAGAAAGGGTTTTCACTGACCTTCATGTTGGATTATTTATGGGGTTTTTCGTTTCCATATGGAATTTTATTATGATTCGTTGGCTTGGCCATAATAGATTTATTGACAAAAATAAGATATACTAAATATAAAGGCTCTTGATTAAGATTACATTTGATGTTGTTTTGGGACTAAAAATAAGAAAGTAAATTATAGTTTAAAAAGAAAAAAACACGCTTTTGTAGCAAATCGAACTAAAAAGTAGAAAATAATTCAATTATAGCAAAAAACGTGGGGTGCAATTAACTTTATTTTTATATCTCTTATTTTGTAAATAGCTACCAATAAAATAATAATTGTAACATTTAATATTAAGCACCTTTTTTACTAAAATTGATTATTTCTCCTTTTTAGTTTGGATTGCTATAAAATTCTGTTTTTTTAGTTTTTTTTTAAACTGTAATTTATTCGTATTCTTCTCAGCAAATCCTTTCATTTAATACCCATAACATAAAAAATAATCTTGGGCGATCAGCCACATTGGATGTAGAATGCCGTCACTTATGTATGTATACAAAATTTTACCTCAATCGGTTGAGGATAATTTTTTAAAAATTTATTTTAACTTTTGACCAGAACAAACATACATACAAACATTGCAAGTTAAATAAAATCTACTTTTTATAGGTTTTTTAAAGTTGGTACTGGTTAGTTGCTGGTAAATTTTAGGTAGACAAACAGGTTCTATTTTGCTCTGCAAACTGAGCTATTCGTGGAGAAGACAATATTTTGATATTTGATTTGAAAGATCATTTTTACGAGGGCGAATCAACTATAAACGAGAATTCAGCTATTAAAAAAATGTATTTAGGGTTAGAAAATGATAAAGCACATCAATTGATGCCGAGTATTTTTTTAATTTAATCGATTTTTAAATTTGTTGCAGCATTTTAAAGTTGAAATGTCAATTTTTTGACAATAAAATCGACCTATTTGTTATTATATGATTGAAAAAAAAACTCGATGCCACTTGATAGTTAAATGTATAAAGAATATGTGTACAAATTTTTAAAACGATCGTGTCAGTAGTTTTTTCGAAATGGGGGTCACCGACTTTAAAAATTACATGTTTGCGAACATCGATTTAAAGTTTTGTACGCTCACGCAACTGAGTTGGAGCAACGGTCACTAAAACTATCATAAATCCGTCAATTTTGCTCCGATTGACCTTAAAATTTAACACAATATTCTTGAAATGTTAAACATTCAAAATATTAAATAAGAAAGACCGAAAAAATGTTTCAATCTTTACCCCCCTCCTTAACGAGCGGGAAAAATTTCGTTTATTTTTGATCTACCCTCGTAATATGAGATAAATCTTTATGCAGTTCCTCGGTCGCTTTTAGGAAACTTAAAACATTTAACATACACATTTAAGGCCGTTAAAAATGAAGGTTTCGTGTAAATTATGTGGACCCTTTAGTTTGAAAAAAATATCTTGATTAAGTTTTGTACTAGTAAAAGTATGGGCAATTTATTTGGTGTTCATCATAAGCCGAGGCGTTCCCGATCACCGCCACAACAGAAACTACGTTTTCAAGAGGTAATAATTATCATTAGTATTACTAAAAAAAAATTAAAAAAATATTTTAAAAAAATTCATCGCCAGCATACTTTATACTCTTAAGTTTTGCTTGGATTTCTCTTTCGAGCCAGAAAGTACTTCTCTCCTTCTAATCTGTATGCTCTGTATATATTAGCCTAAGAGCCAGTGGCCGACTACCTGTATGTATTTGACCAGACCTGGATTTTTATACAATGAGTCCTCCATACATACCATACATGGAATGGAGACTCACCAAGCCCAGCGTGGCTGTCGCTTCTGGTAATCGGGTAGGACAGGTATCGAAATTTGACTGATTTTAAATGTATTTGACCACGTCTGCCATTTGGAAATTTAAAAATATAATACTATTATTATCGAAAAATAAAAATGACAGACCATTATCGCAGACAATTTTAAAGGTACCGAAAAATATGAAAGTAATTGACCAGGCTTGCCAGTAATAAAGTTTGTCTACGTAAGTTGGCGACATATGAAAAACTTTTTTATTATTAAGTTTACAAAAAAAAGTTATTCTTTATAAAAAGTTATGCGTGGTCTAAAACCTTAAATGCAACCATCAGTTGTCAAAATTTACCAGACGTATACGAGGTTTATCGAACAAATGTCTTTTTTTCTTCAGAGTAAAGGACCGTAACTTTTGACAATATCGAAAATTATTATAAAAAAAGATGTTTAGAAATAGCTTTCAAATATTTAACATTGTTTATTTACATTAAAAAGCATTTTTTAAAAACATTTTCTCTGCGATATTGTTGAAAATGTAAGTTTGCACATTAACGCATTACCTTTAATAACTTTAAATTTGATAAAACAATTTTAAATAAGTAAAAAAAAAAATGTTTTTTAATGTGCATGTGTGTGTGCATGTATTTTTGAGGCAACTGAAAGCATGCCGCCACGAACCGTCTGGCACTACAATTCGGCCGACTGGGATGGTCTAAGAGATTTCTTTGCCAGCTACCCTTGGAATCCTACCTGCTTTTCTACTCACGATCCTTCAGAAATATGTAAACAAATTACCGAAACAATTCAACTAGGCATTGAGACCTATATTCCCCACACTAAAAAGAACCCCATAACTTCAAATCACAAACCGTGGTTTTCTAAATCCTGTGACAAAGCCAGACTTTTAAAACTTCAAACCCACAAAAAGTTTCTTCAAAACCCCAGTCCCGAAAATCGACAGGCTAGCATCGAAGCGAGAAATCAGTATAATCAGACTATCTCAGAAGCAAAAGACCGTTTTAACAATCGAATAAAAGATAAAGTTCTCTCTTGCTCAAATGGCAGTAAAGCTTTCTGGTCCTTTGCCAAAAATATTAGTCAGAACTTTTGCACAAATTCTTTTCCACCCCTAATCTCTGAAGATGGAATTGTCTCTACCTCCAAAGGAAAAGCCGAACTATTTGCCAAACAATTTGCTGCCAATTCTACGCTTGATCCTCCTATTAATCTTCCTCTTCCAACAGTTGTCCCTGTTTCTCATAAAATGTCCGATATAATTTTTAAAGTCAAACAGATCAAGCGTATTCTTTCTTCTCTTAATACTAAAAAATCGTCTGGGCTGGATGACATACCAGCAATCGTCTTAAAAAATGTGCTCCCGAGCTTGCACCCATCTTAACTCGCCTCTTTCGAATCTCTTACGACACGGGTATTTTCCCGGAGAGTTGGAAAGCTGCACGTGTGCAACCTGTCCCCAAAAAAGGATCCAAAAGTCTCCCTTCTAACTATAGACCTATATCTCTTCTTTCAATTGTTTGTAAGGTAATGGAAAAATTCATTAATTCCCAAATCTTAAAGTATCTGGAAAAACATAAGATCTTACATGATAGACAATATGGATTCCGTCACAGTAGATCCACAGCTGATCTTCTTTCCTTTGTCTCACACAACTGGAACAAGTCCCTTGAGTTTCTTGGTGAATCCCAGATCGTTGCTCTTGATATATCCAAAGCTTTCGATCAGGTCTGGCATGATGGGCTTCTTAACAAACTTCCTTCTTACGGTCTTCCACCTAAGCTTTGCTCTTGGCTTTCCAGTTTCCTTTCTAATCGACGTATATCAGTTAGTGTAGATGGTCATTCCTCCAGCTTCTACCAAATTAATGCTGGGGTGCCCCAGGGCTCTGTGCTGGCACCCACGCTGTTTCTTCTACACATTAACGATCTTCTCTCTTCCACAATCAATCCCATTCATAGTTTTGCTGACGATAGTACCCTCTACTCTAGTATTCAAAATCTTAAGCCACCGTGTAATTCCGATTTTGAAAACAAGCGCAGGTCAATGCAGATATCTCTTTCACAAGACCTTAAACTTATCTTGGATTGGGGCGCCAAAAATCGTGTTCAGTTTAATGCCTCAAAAACACAGTCATGTTCGCTGTCGCGAAAAAAGTCTGCGAATGCTCATCCCTTACATATGAGCGGCCAAGTTCTGCAGAACAAAGAGTCGTTTAATCTAGTCGGCGTTACTTTTGAGAATAACCTCAACTGGCACAAACACATTTCATCCATAGCTTCGGCAGCTTCAAAAAGATTGGATTTCTCTTTCGAGCCAGAAAATATTTCTCTTCTTCCAATCTGTACACTCTGTATGTATCCCAAATCAGACCCTCTTTGGAATATTGTTCTCATGTCTGGGGAGTGGCGTCCCCTACAACACTTAGCCTTCTGGACTCCATTCAAAAAAGAGCTGTTCGTCTTATTAATGATCCAACGCTCACAGAAAGGCTTCCTCTTCTTGCCCATCGTCGAGCTGTAGGGGATCTGTCGCTCTTCTATAGGTATTATTCCTTCTCTGGCAGCTCCCAACAGAGCAACACGTAGTGCAACTTTTATGCATCCTTTTACAGTTCAGTTAGAGAGGCCCCGAACTTCCCGCTTTCTTCGTTCCTTTATTCCTAGAGTGTCAAGACTATGGAACCTGCTGCCCGCAGAAGTTTTTCCTTCTCCTCCCAATCTCCAAAAATTTAAGTCCCGTGTGAACAAACTCCCTCTCACCACACTGAAGACACCCACGGTACGTTAGTACTTAGGCATCAGCCTTCGTGAACTGTCCCAAGATAAAAAAAAAGCATTTTGTCCATTTTCTTTTACCACCAAAAAATAAACAATTTAAACAACTCGTCTCTTAACTAAATCGGTTCAACACCCTTTAATCTGTAATCAAACAATATTCAGAAGATTTTCTAAAAGCTGACTGCATCCCAGCAACTTTAATAATCTCTTTCCCGATGCTTTGGGCGTCGTTTTTTTTGCTTCCCGACGCCATAACAGCCCGGTCGACGCCGTGGCCTGTTGATGGGGTTTATATGCGACGCCTTGATGACGACGTCCTTTTAATTATATGAAAATGATCCTCTGCTACTGATAGTCCTGTAATAAAACGCTTTTCGAAATGAGATGAGCTAAAGTTAATTGACCTTTTATAAAAGACCTTATACACGGTGGTTACTATGGATTATAGAGGTGGAAATGTTAGGGTAAATTAACCAAGTCTTATCTGTTTTTGTTTGGATGTATATTCGAGGTGGCAAACATGTTTTTTTTCTGGAAACCCTTTTGAAGAATATATGTAACAAGAATCGAGATATACTTGAATTTTTTCGGATATGCAGTTATGTCAAAAAACCCCAAAAAAAAACGTATTTCTTAGCTGTTAACAATTGACATACCAAAGGTGCGTTCGATTTGTATATTTAATTTGCGCATTTGTTCACACCGTAAGAACTTTTCGCTCCGAACCCGTTGGCGATGGATCTGACAAATGCTTTTATAATTGTTTCATTTATATTTTTTTACAAATATATTTTTTTATAATTTGGATTTTTTTATAAACTGTAAAGGCTCTATTTTCCATACCTTTAAGAAAAAGTAAAAGTTTTTTTAACAATATGAAATCTGATTTATTTATAAAAAAGTGTACAAAAAATGCTTTCTTAACAATACTTTAAAATGCAGCTCATCATTCTAAATTTATTGGCGTTTTTTGAGCTAGAGAAACAACAAGAAGCTGCAGGAATTGCCTTGAACCTTCAAAATTTAGTGGAAAGGACAGCTGCCCCAACAAAAGTAAGTGAAGGAGCGATATGTAATTTAAAAAACAAATGGACTATAATGGGACAAAACCTTTAAAGAAGTATCATCAACAAGGGCAAAAGGATATTCCAAAAAATGTTGATTGCAATACAATGCAATATAAACCAATGATAACAATAGGAAACTTAATGTGTGGCAAAGTGATTAAACTAAATTTAAATAAATAAATAAATAAACAATTTTTGAATAAAATATTACATGATGTAAATCAAAGATCGTCAAGGTCAGATAACAGATCGTCGCTCTCATCTTCGTCATCCGAATCAGTCACTATGACGGGGTTTATATCTGAAGCATCGCATATTCTGATTACTAGTTCTGCCAATGCTCAGCGGTTATTTCGCCAAGTACCTTTTCCCACGTTGCCAACACTTTGGAAGAGGTTCCTTTTAAGGCAGAAATATATTGGTCATATCTTTTGCACTCTGACCAAACCATTTCGATTGGATTATATTGACAATGGTACGGTGGGAGGCGAAGAACTTTATGGCCAAAAGGTTTCACATATTCGTCAAGGAAATATTTCTTTTCTAAACTTCGGTTTTTTTCTACCAAATCTCAGAGTTGGTCTTTCATAGCTGTCTCAGGAAAGGCAATATTTTCTTCGGAAAGCCACAGAAGTCCAAGATTTGCGGGGTATGTCTTCTACCAGCCCGGAGTGGTGACTAGCGTTGTCCATGATAATTAATGATTTGGGCGGCAAATTTGGAACGAGTTGATATTTAAACCATTTTTCGAAATTTTGGCGGTTCATGCTACCATGGTAGTCGCCACTCTTTGTACCACTTTTAAAGACTAAACTAGCTCCCTTGATAAATCCGTTTTTATTGCTGCCGTTGACGACGATATATCTATAACCTAAAAAAATTAACAGTTAGTCTAGTATAATAAGAAACATATATTCACTTCATCCCATCACGAATCCAAATCCCAAGGCAATTCTCAAATCCAACCCTAGCACATTAATCAAAACGGGAAAAATGTTAGGGCGCAAGTGTAAAGGTATTGATAATTGATCCCCTACCAATGGTTTCTTTTTGAATAAAAGCAACTTTTACTCACCTTCACTGCTTTTTAAAGAGCTTGTGGCTTTGGTATCATCCTGCCAGGTATTTCTAAAAGATCCTTTACTGAATATCCATGTTTCATCAAGAAATACTGGAGTAAGACCGTTTTGAAGTAGACTCATATTTTTTGTGTATTCTCTCAAAAATTTAATTCTTTTATTAAAAACATCTGGTAAATCCATGAGATACTTTCGGTTGTTACTTTTCTTCCACTGAAAGCCAATTTCTTTTACCCATTTTCGCAAAAAACCAATGGTGAAGTTAAAATGATTGCTCATTTTATCATTTAATTTTTGATGGAATGATTTTATGGTGATATGCTCTTTAAGTGCATACATGCGATAAATGGTATCCCGGATCTTGCTTTTTAAGTAGTCAGTAATTTTGATATGCTCTTTATTTCTTGTTGATGATACTTCTTTAAAACTTTTGTCCGATTTTAGTCCATATTTTTTAAATTAAATATTGCTCTTGCACTCACTTTCGTTGCGGCAGCTGTCCTTTTCACCACATTTTGAAAGTTCAAGACAATTCCTGCAGCTTCTTGTTGCTTCTGTAGCTCAAAAAAGCCAATAAATTTAGAATAATGAGCTGGCTTTGCTCGTTTAGTAGCTTATTTGGTAACAATTGCATATACGGTTTTCTGCTATTTTTGGATTTTATGAAACATTTTTAATAAAATTACATTTAAGTATGCTTTGGGATAGCAAATATACTACCGGAGAAGAGAAATTGTGTTTAATTTTTGTTTTTTCAACCAAATAAACTTACAGGATCTTGGAGTGAATTGAAGTGCTGGGCGGGGTAAAAACGTATAAATTGATAATTATTTACTAAAACATGACACACAGAAACAGAAATCTATTGAAAAAATACATAGAAAATCGGGAAAAACAACTTTTAATTTAAATTTAAAAAAATATAGGTTAGAAATAAATCTAAATATCTGATAACAAATTCTTTCTACTTGTCAAATTCAAAATAAGTATCAACAGTGTTGCCGGACTTAATAATTTTCGATTTTTATATTCCTGTTCAGTCTGAAATATAATTGGGAAAAATAAAAGGGGGCTAACGACAACTAACCAAAACTAACCATGACCGACTAAGGGCTCTTGAATTTGTGTAAAAAGTCGGTCATGGTTAAATCTGGTTAGTTAAAGCGGCTTTTTATTTTTCCCAATTACATTTCAGACGTGAAAATGCGGGGACGTATTCGAAAAGACCCCGATTTGGCAACACTGCACGCCGACTATTCTTGTTATAAAAGGGAGTTTTCGCATTATATGGAGAAATCAATGGTAATTTTAAATTTTCAAATTAAAATAAAAAATATTAAAACACATAATTTCTCTTCTCCGGTAGTATATTTGCAATCCCTAAGGACACTAGAATACGACTATATAAAAATTTTGCCATATAATCCAAAAATAGGGGGGTTTTTTTTTTTTGGGATTTTTGGGCCCACCCCAAACATATTTTTTTTCCAAATCCCTATTCTCAAAAATAAGGCAAAAAAAATTTTTAAAAGTTCCCTATTGGAAATCAGCAAAGGGGAAGGAAAAAAAGGGGAAAAAACCCAATTTAAAATTGGTTTTCGCAAAAAATTTTTTTTTTTTTTTTAAAAGATTAAAAACAAAAAAAGAACTTAAAAATTTTAAAATATTTTTTTCCCATTTAAAAGCGGAAAAAAGGGGAAAAAGGGTTTCCCCATTTTCAAAAAAAAAATTCAATTTCTTAGATTAGAAAATATAAAAAAATTTTTTTTAAAATTAAATCTAAAATAAACACCATTTTTAAACATTTTCAATTTTAAAAAAATTTTTAAAAATTTTTCACAAAATCAACCCCTTTTTAACAAAATTTATTTTTTTTCCAAAAATTAAAATTAAAAAACTTTTTTTTTAAACTTTTTGAAAAAAAAGAAAAAATTCCAATAAAAAATTGCAGTTGTTATTTCCCCTTTTTTTTTTTAAAATTTTCCAAACAAAAAAAAAACCCATAAAAAAAAATTTAAACTTGTTTCAAAAAAACCTTTCCTTCAATTTTTAAAGGGTAAGGGGCCCCTTTTTTCACAAAACGTTTTTAAGGGAAATAATCAAAAATGTAACAGCAGTCAATGGTAAAATCGGAAGATGTTTCAGAAATTAAGCAAGTGCTCCTTTAAATGATTTCTGTTTTTGTGTGCCCGTGCATCGTCTGCTGATATCGAAAGGATTTTTGACTTTGGGGCTTCCCTTTGTAAAAAAATATTTTTTGGGAAAAAAAGCTAAATTTTTTTTAAATAATAATTTTTTTTTTTTTAAATTAAAAATTTTTTAAAATTTTTAATTTAATTTTTTATTTTTTTTATAGATTTTTTAAAAAAAAATTTTTTATTATTTAAAAAAAATTAAAAAAAAAAAAAAAAATGGCTTTTTATTTTTAAAAAAAATCTTTTTAAAAATTTTTCATTTTAAATCTAAAAAAATTTTTTTTAAAATTCTATTTAAAAAAATTTTAAGTTTTTAAAATTTATTTTTCTTAAATCTAAAAATCAAATTAACCCTCCCAAAAAAAAAGGGCGGGAAAATTTTTTAATAAAAAAAAGAAAAAAACAAAATTAAATGCTTTTTTATTAAGATAATTTTTGATGCCCGGGGAAAAGGGGGAATAAAAAGCCTTGTTTTCCTCCAAAAACGGAAATATTTAGCGGCGGGTCAGAGAACAAAAAAGTTTTTCTTTTTTTTTTTCGGTTTTTCCAAAATTTTTTTATTAATTAAAAAAATTTAATATAAATATTGTGATAAAATTTTAAAATATCGGAAGTTTAATAAAAATTTACCTCATTTTTTTATTGGGGAATTTCCTTTTTTTAAAAATTTTTAGTTCCGCAAATTTTTTTAAAAAAAAAATATTTTTTTTTGGAACCTTTTTTTATCATTATTTCTATTCCCTTTTAATTTTGAAATTTTTTTTTTTAATTTTTTTATTTAATTTTTTAATTTTTTTAAAAATATAATCCAAATATTAAAAGGGAAAAAACTTAAAAACGTAACTTTTTGGGGTAAAAGAAAAGGTATAAATGATAAAATTTAAATAAAAAACAAAAATAAAGGGGGGAAAGAATCTATTTTTTTTTAAAAAAAAATTTTTAATAATATTTTTTTTGGGGGCTTTTTCAATTTTCTTAAAAATTTAAAAATTTTAAAATAAACCTAAAAAACTAAACCAAATTTAAATCTTAATTCAAAAAAATTACTTAACCCTCGCCTGGACTCCCCCTCCCCTTAAAAATAAAACCAAGCAAAAATTCAAACTTTTTTATTTTTTAAAGGGGCATTTTTTTGTTTAAAAAACGAAAAAAAAAATTTTTCAAAAAAATTTAAAAAAAATTTTTTTTGGGGATAAATTGTTCTTTGGCCACGTTTTTTTAATCGCAATGTTTTAGTTTTTTCTTTGTCTTAAAAGGGGCTTTTAAAGTTTTTAATTTTTGTTTTTTTTTTTTAAAGCTTTTTGGGAAAGGGGAATTTATTTTTTGGAAACCCATAAAGCTTTAAATTTTTAAAAACCCTTTAAAAAAAGTTTCCCAATTTTTTTTAAAATTTTCGTTTTCTCAAAAATTGAAAACAAACCAAAACCAATATCCTAAAAAAAAAATTAACCAAAATTTTTTTTAAATTTTAAAACTTGTCATAAAAAAAGACAAAATAGAAAAATTAAAAATAAAAAAATAGGCATCTCTTTTCAAAAAATAAAAAATTTTGAAAATTTTCTTATAATTTTTAAAGGGGTTTAAATATTTTAAAATTTTAACACAGTTAATCTTGCAAAATCCTTTAAAATTTTTCATTATCCAATGGAAAACCTCCCAAATTAAAAAAACTTTAATTTTAAATTTTTTTAAAAAAATTTTTTTATAAAAAATTAAAATAAAAATTTTTTTTATTTGGGTTTTTTTGAAAAAGTAAAAATTTTTTTGGGGGGTTAAAAAAAAAAAATGGTTTTTTTTAAGTTTTTTTGGAATTAAAAAATTTAAAAATACCAAAATTTTAATATTTTTTTAATTTTCAGTAAGGGGGAGTTTTTTAAAAAACCCCCTTAAAAATACTTTTTTTTTAAAAACCCCAATTTTGGGGGGTATTTTAAATAAAAATAAAAAAAGTTTTTCTTAAAATTTAATTTTAATTCATTTTTATTTAAAAAATTGTTTTTAAAATTTTCATTTAAAAAATTTTCTAAACGGTTTTACTTTTTTTAATTTTCCAAATTTTCCCCCCTGGAAAAAAGAAGAAAATTTTAAAAAATTAAAAATAAAAAACCCGGGGGGAAAATTTTTTAACTTTCTTATTTTTCAAAAACCTGGGGAAGTTTTTTCTAAATTTAAAAAACCAAAATTTTAAAATAAAATTTTGATTTACTTAATCTTAAAAATCATTAAAATTTTTTAGAAAAAAAATTCCTTCGTCTGAGTTTCTAAAATTTTATTTCCCGTTTTCGGTTCCAAAAAACCTGAAAACAAGTTTTGAAAAAAGCTAAAATTTTTCTCGCGGAACCAATTTTTTTTTCCTTTTGGAAAAAATTAAAAAACCCCACTGAAATTTTAGCGACATTTTTTTGATTTCAAAAAAGCTTTAAAAACTTTAAAAAAAAAAAACCGTAAATAATATTTTTGCAAAGAAAAAAAATATTTTCCCTTTTAAAAAAAACATATTTTTTAAAAAAATTAAAAAATTAAAGGGAAAGTTCTAAAATTTTTTTTTATATCTGTTTTTCCCCCTTTAAAAACCCTTTTTTGTGAGATCGCATTATTTTGAAATTCTTCCCTCACCCCAGGTTTTCCCTTAATTGGGTGAAATATTTTCCCAAAAAGTAAAAATAATTAAATTAAGTTAAAATTTTTTAAACGTCTAAAAAAATTTTGAAAATTACCCACTATTTTGGGTTTTTTTTTTTGAAAAAACAATGGTTTTAAGTTTTCATTTAAAAAATTATTTAAAAAAATAAGGGTTTTTTAAAATTTCAAACCCCATTAAAAATTTTTTTAATTTAAAAATTAAAAATTATTTAAAACCAACTTTTTAAAAAAATAATGAAAATTCAACAATGAAAAATAGTTTTCAAAAAAAAAAAGCTTTTTTTAGTTTTTTAAAAAAATTTATTTTATGAATTTTTTTTTAGCCCCGGGGCAAAAAAAGGAATAAAAGTGCTCAATTTTTAAAAAAAAACCCTTGTTACCAAAACCGAGTTTCACGATATATATTTTTTTAAAAAAAAAGAAAAATTTCGTTTACTAAAAATAAACAAATCCCACCATTAAATGCAAAAAATTTTAAAAAGTTTCTTTAATCGGGTAATTTTCCTTTTTAATTAAAACTAAAAAAAAAGGTTACTTAATTTTGATAAAAGTATTTAAGGGGGTTTTGACGGCAATTTGGATTTTCAGGCATTTTTTTTTAAAAAGGTTTTAAAAAATTTAATCGAATGGGTTTTTTCCAAGATAAATGTTTTGAAAACAGTTGTTTTTTTTTGGTTTTTGAAAATTTTTAAAAATTTTTTCATTTTTAAAATTTTAAGTTTTTTTAAGGGCCAAAAATTAAAATTAAAATTGTAAAAATTTAAAAATTTTTGTTTGTACGTATTCTGTAGACCCTGAGGAACATTCATTAGCACTAACATTTGCCTTGCAATGAAAAAAGAAAGAATTTGGGTAGTTTTTCCAACCTCAAAATAACTTCAATAGTAAAAATTTTGATTCTAAATTTCACCTTGAAATCGTCACTCGGGGTTTTGGGTCGCTTAATATGTCCGTGATCAAAAATCAAGTGAGCTTCGTCACCTCCAATAAAACCACCCCTAGGAGTTACAGAAATGATAATATTTTAAAAATTTAAATTAATCGCTTTTAGAATGCTCAATTTTTTAAGCATAACCTTCAGTTTTTTAATAAAAAGTTTTTAAAAAACACGCTAAGTTCATTTTTTTCAAGATTATAGGAAATTCCATATAGTGGGCCCCGGCATTGTGGGGGCGGGACAGAGCAGATCCAAACCACGATAAAATAGGAAAAATTGTTAAATTGAAGAAAAGTTTAGACATCAATATAAAAACGTCCCGTTTCACATACGGTTTACACTGTTTTTGAGTTCTTGAAAAAACCTGAAACATATTTTTAATAATATATTTCTTTATACGCCAAAACTTTTTCAAATCTGTAAAAAGCCGTAAGCAACCTTTTTGCAGAATATGATCATAGTCAATTGAATTTTCATGTTTCTGGTTTTTAGACCATCACTTCACCTTACTTTTTTCATATGGGCGCCATATTTGGATTTTTACGCAGGCCAATAGTGTTTTAATTGATTTCTGTCATCATAACATACATAGTTTAGAGTTTATAACTCATTATTAAAAAAATAAATATATTCTCATTAAATTGGAAGAAATGTTAATATAGCCGCAAACGTATTTTTAATAATTTTCCTGAAAGGCATCCAAACTAACATACTTTCGAAAACTGTCAAATTTGCTTGCACCCAAAGTTTTAAAACCACGACCTAAGCAGTATGACGTTGAAGAAAATCGACAAACAGATGCCGTAGCAACTATTAACATTTCAAAGAAAATCCAACATCTTCAGCTGTGGGATGTTGATAGAAAATTTTAAAGTATTACCCAAGTCAACCATTCATAGGTGCTAGGACCATTTAAAAAAATATCGTTAATATGCTAGAGAAATGACAACATTTTGAATTGGGTTACATTTTACATCTTCATTTTTTTAGTGGAAATTCAGTTTAGCCACTTTCATTGTGTTTGTTTTCACTTGTCGACTAACTTGTTACATGTGTGTTTTGTTGTAACACGGTGTTGTAATCGTTATAGCTATGTTCGCGAAACCCATTTCTGAAAATGTCTGTTTCGCTGGTCTATTTTGCCAATTACTAATATTTTATTGTTTATGGGAAAAACACGTTCGCCGAATCAAGGCCAACTGAGAAAATATTTGTTTTTTGAAAATAAATAAGAAAGTATAAACTCTTAAATTATAACATGTAACATACATTGTTGAAACTAGAATAAAAGCACTATTTGGCTGTACAAAAAATCCAAGAAAGATGGCGTCCATAGGAAAAAATAAAGTTGATGATGATTTAAAAACCTGAAACGTAGAAAAGAAAAATTAATTACTCTCGTCATATTCTTACAAAAAAGTGTTTTAAAGAAGTTTTTACAGATTTGAAAATTTTACTTATAAAAAAAATATGGCGGATTTTCGAAAATGCATGTTTGTGGTTTTTCAAAATTTCTCAAACTCAATATAAAACCATGTAGTAAACGGGATTAGCTTACTACATAATTGTCCAAAACTTTCCTCATTTAACCGTATTACATTCATTTCCGTGGTCAAGATCCCCATACATTCCCCGCACCAATTTTTAATACGTTCGTATCTTAAAACTGAAGTCAAAACCCTAGTTTTTCTTTTTTAAAGGTGATTTTAAACGGGTGAAATGAATAGTGCTCGTCTATGCTTCAACAAGGTTTTAAACGTTTATATCTCGTTCTTTATTTCTGTTATAGGTTAATTAAAAAAAAAAGCAAAATGTTTGAGTATTCAAAAAAGCTACACCTAATATTATAATTTCTTTTACGTATACTCCCTTTACGAGTTATTTTAAAGAAAATGCAATTTTTATTAAAACTTGGAATTTCATTTTCAATTTCAGCTTCATTTTTTTTTAAATTAGGCAAATTAAATCGCATAAATTTTAGGAACGTATTTATGATATAGATAAAGAGGATTAAAAAGGGCTAAGACTCATCTTTAATGAAAGTGAGAATTAGGGTTGTTTTGTATAAATTTTTTACACAAAATTTTTTGTTTTAAACTTTATTTAATCATAAACTCACTCAACTTTTTATATTATATACCTTTTTTCAAAAAAAAAGGTTCTTGCAAAATGCTTTAAAAAGTTATTATTAGTGGTTTCTCGAAAAAATGCGCTATTTGCCTTTGATGCTTTGAAATTTGTGTTTGATGAACAGAAGTTAATTTTTTAACAAAACCACAACCTGGTTTGGCTGTCCCACAGCAAATTAATACAAAAAAAACATTTTATTCGTTTTTTTAAAAGAAAACAATTTCAATAGAGTTTTTTGATAAAATTCATACTTATCGATACGGTAAAACCGATTAAAAACGTTGATTTTATAACCGAAAAACTTTCGACTTTGATCAAACAACCCTGAGGAAGCATATACCTTTATAAAAAAGGAATTAAACATTTTTTGCTTAGAAATCACTTTTCCTCTGACGATTCCGGTCAAAATATAAAAATTATAGGGTTTGGCAAATCCTTCTGAGTACGATATAGATTTTGATCATTGACTATATTCTTACGCTCTCAAAAATTTGGAGTCATTCGTGCATTTTTGTCATTGCTAGGCAAATGGTTCGTTTTGACTAATATAAAAGCGAAGAATGAGCAAAGAAGAAGAACAAAGTTACAATTTGTTTATTACATTAAACTGACAATTATGCAGTTGACACGCTGTATCGTAAAAAATATATCTGCAAAATATTTAAACTGCAATAAAAAAACACACACATTTTAGCAATCTCCTAATTACTTTTTTCTAGGTGAGTAAAAAATTCTTCGAGTCCTTACCATAAATAAAACTAAGCACTTTAGGTGTCCCGTTTCTTTGTCTTTATCGTCGTTACTTTTTACATTGTTCAGTTGACGCAATGCCAAAAAACTGATCCCATTCACCCAGTTAAGAGCATGCCCATAATTCATTATTTGCATACACTGCAGCAAAGCCCTGATATTCCCGCTATATATTTTCCGTCGTATTTTTCCCCGCATTTTATTTCTGTATCCCTTACCGTCCCCACGGACCTTATCTACCCCAATATAAATTTTTACTAAATCAGCAGCAATACACTACGCTGTTCTGATTGAAATTGACTTCCACTGCTGCTGCGGAAAACGGTATGTTTAAGGCGTGGAGTTTGGTACTTTCTACAGTTTATGCTTCTTGCTTTTTGTAAGTAATGTAGCGATGGAAAAGATTGTTATATGCTGGAGAATTAGCCACTATAATTTCTCTCTTGTAGCTCCCAATAGAATAAGATCTATGTGATGCTCTTCGAACCTCTCCAAATTCTTCGTTGCGCTTTGCAAGTATTTAACATCATTCTAATTTATTTATTAAAAAGAATCGTCCGCTTGAATAGTAAATATTCTTAACTAGTCCCCAAAGGACAGGTTTCGGGTACGAACTCACTTATGAAGAATCATGGACTTACAATTTATGTTTGGGAACAAAATGAGTTTTTTAAATTTTACATTATTTTTTTTACATCTTTAAATGATAACATTGATTGCAAACCAAATTAAACACCATTTTACCCAAATAACTTAACAAACTAAAGAATTATGTCCTGGCTTCACACGAGTGGACATTTATTTTTTTATGTATTAGTGTTACCACAATCAGTAAAATGCAAAAGTAATTTTAACGGTTCAGGTAGGTTTATATATTTGTTCAAAGGCTAAATCATCCAAAAATACAAATCTTTTATTCTTTATAATATTATAGTAGTATATAGGGTAAAAGTAGGTAATTTGACTGAAATCCTTCTATACTTTTCATATATGAAGTCTATGCTCCAAGTTCTGGGTGGACTTAGAGTTTAGACCATCAATCTAAGCAACTTTCCCAAAGAAAAACATATAACGAAAATAATAATTATCATTACTTTCCATACAAAGTTAGCAATCAAAAAAAGCAGCAGCTTTATGGCTAGAAAGTCCAAATTTTTTTTATTTTTATTTCAATGTGGCACATGGTTTCTTCGAAAGTTTAAAACGGGCGTTCAAATTTTAAATTTATTTACTTATCTATTCAGCATATAGTATAGGTAAATTCTTAAATTACAAATCTCAAGATTAAATATAAAAAGCCATTTAAGTTAGTTCTCTTAAATATACAATTTTTATTTGTAATTTAGATATTTATCTATACTACACTATGATAAAACACCAGGTGTATTTCTCCACGCGACCGTCGCATACGACTTCACGCAGTTATTTCATCGCATGGCCGTCTTTAATCAGGTGGTTTCTTAGGACCGCGGTCTAAACCTTCGTGATAGCAAAATTATTAGTGTAAAGGGAATAATCTTGGTAAGAGTCGATGGATGATCTAGCAATATATTTATTGCTAGAAGAAAAAGAGGATGACGAAATACTTGATACAATTAGCCAACCTGAAACATAGCAATGCCTCTATATATCCAAGATTTCAGCAAAGACGCGTTTAGTGGGTTGTTATACTATGCATTAATAAATCGATATATTAGCAACAGACAAGTAAAATTTAGAAAAATATTTTAGACTCTATCAGCACAGCTTCTTATTTGAAGACGATAAAGTCCGACCCATACAACAGAGTTGAATATCCAATAACCCCAGAGGAAAAATTTAGCCATTGTATTAAGGTAAATCTGTACAGGGTGTCCCAAATTCGAGTCTAAATTATTAGGATCTCGAAACTAGAAGAGATACTTACAGATTAAAATGCCTCCTTAAAAACTTTAAAAATTTCGAATACATACTTTTGGAAAAAAACGATTATTCTCGATTTCGTTTTTATTTTTTTATGACTTTATTAAAAATGGATGTAACAAAGTAACTTTTTATACCATTGTTACTTTTTCTGTTCTACAAGATAGTGTTAATAGATTTACAAGCACCGACGTTTCGTCTTTGAGCCGCCATCATCAACTGTTTTTTAATTATGGCCCTGATTTTATTATGTATTTTAGGTTTTAAGTTCACAAAACCAATAATGTATTTCACTTATTCGAAAAATTATATTAATGACAAATTTTCATAAGAAACAATATAAAAGAGCGACAATATATTTTTACGGTGATCTTGGGAAAACATTAAACTGATTTTTGAATAAGTGCGAAACATCATTGGATTTGGATTTTAAAAACTTTTAAAATACGTAATAAAAAATCCAGTACCTCATTTAAAATAAAGTTTTAATTTCTAACAATTAAAAAAACACCTGACACCCCGCTACAAACAACACAAAAACAAAATATCAGACGCACACACGACTGCGACTACACTGTTTCTTCAGCAGTCCAGTCGCATCAATCGCAGTCGTTGACAGAGGACGCATACGACGGCCGCTCGGAACAAACCAGGAAATTTAAAAACATGAGTGAAGTGCTTTGGGGCTAAGAGTGCGTTAGCCGCATGCGGCCCGTGGGGGAAACATACCTTTAAAGTACAAATTCAAGCTTACTTTTTTTTTGGCGAAAATTAAATTATTTCCCCGACATCCAGGTGCACATCTCTATGTATTTTTAAAGAGAGCAGCCCCGATAATTTTTCCTGGCCATTAGGGGGAACCAAGATTTGAATCTACGGAAAGTTGAAAACGATCTTTGTAGAAATTTCTTTATGTTTGGATACATTCTTCGTCGCAAGCCCCAATATGATTAGCTATCGACTCTCATGACTAATTTATTTTGAGATTCTCTTTTCCATTTGGTTATCCCGAGTCGGGATTCATTTAAAAAGTAGATTCATTATCGCTAATGAACTGGAGGAAAGGAAACGCTTTTTTCTTTTACAATATCGATATCCAAATTCCTGTCAAATTTGGGGTAGGGATAAAAAAACCCAAATGAAAGGGTCAGTACTTTCGAAGATATCTGTTCTCCCAAAACATTTATAATTGAATCAATAGAGGTATGTATACTGATTTAAAATCTTTCCACCATTTTGCCTCATAATTGGACCGTTTGTTTTCCCGAAATTGAGTGGGGATTTTAATGTAACATCCAACGTTTTTCTTGCTCTGTCGCCTCTGCAAATAATTGCTTTAAATAGACTCACGTTTTGGGGTTTTGATCGTAAAGTCTATGTCATCCTTTTTTTCATCAGCGTATCGATCTCAATAGACCGTGAAAGTGAGACTGCCCACAACGGTGGATCCGCGCCTGACTGGATCTGTATGCAACAAGAAAACATTAATGGAAAGGGTTGTAAATAAAGCCTGCCAGATTGAAGTACTAAGACAGTACACAATAGATCCAACGTTTTGTATTCCGAAAGTCTCCAAGCTGACCAATATTTCTAACGGTTTTATGCAAAAAGTTTAAAAAAAGAATAAGTAGGGTGGTTCGTTTTAAAATGAAAGCAATATTTGTTTTTTTATGGGTTTGGCTTATGGTGTGGAGGTTTCACCTT